>JAHWFP010251450.1:24352-46214 GCA_023313725.1 Lithobius niger
GATTTTCCATTATACTACTATACTGTATACGTTCTTCCTTGTCATGTCTTGAACATTGTACCCTTTTAGCAGTTCTGGAATTAAATACCAAGGAGGTCAAGGTTGGCAAATGTGTAAATCAATACTGGGGCGAGGGGTAATCCCCTAACTGAAAAAACGCATAATTGGAATAATGACTACAGTACAACAGTAAAACGGAAAACCATCTAACAGGAAATTCGTATAATGGAAAATCGTCTAACAGCTGAAATTCGTATAATGGATAATCATCTAATGTCCCTGCCTAGCTGCCGCGCTGACTGCGGCTTTACATATAACATCAGAAACCGCAGGTATATTATTGTCCAGTTAAACGTTTATCCATTATACGATATTCTGTTTAGATGATTTTTCTGATTTTTTTATTTATGCAGACATTAGACAATTATCCCACTAGACTTTCGTCCGACGTGCCACAATAATTAGTTTGGTTTTATTGATTATGCCCAATTTTGCTTAATTTTTAAAAGCTAACAAGTTAGGCAGCTGTACATTCTCCAAGATGTTGAGAGCTGGCAGTTGTGGTCGCTCACAATGCGCACCATACATTAAGTTGATTATTTATTGGCTTTCTGAACAAAAAGTTGAAAACTTCACTCTTCATTTTTGATCCTGGCAGCAGGAAGTTTATGTAAGACGAATAAACTGATGTAAACAATCGAAAATTTCTTGGTTAATGGGTTAGAGGAGGTTTGGCCAGTTGTCCACCAGGTTTCAATGTTGCTTGTTAGTAGCTCTGTAATAAAAAGCCATGGAGATTCAAAAGATTGGCATATTGGTTGAATTTGTCAATTAATAGTCCAGGATCTGTAACCTCAATCAGGAGCGAGAGGCATGAAGGAGGAGTCTCCAACATGATTCTACCCTTTGTGCCACCGTTCGTACCGAGTCCTAACTGACTGTAAATAAGGAAAGCATTTTGTTTCTCGAACCAAGGCTAACTGAAGAAGAAATTGCATAGCTTGATTCCAGCCTCTTACGCCAGTTGTCACGCGTGTTAGAAAATTTCAAGCCTCTTGCTTAAAGTGGCACTATCACCGATTGAAAGCAGACGGAATCTGACAACATCTAGCGCTATCTAGCTCTTGCTTGCACCAAGCGAAGGAATGCATAATGGCATTTCTTTTAACGAAACAAACAAGCCACGACATCTTTAATTATTGAGGGAAAATTTGGTTCGTCCTCGTACACCTGGGAGCAAGCTATAAAGGTTAACAATATCGTTGCCGCTAGATGGCGCCACAGTATTTTCGTTCGCATTTTAATCGGTGATAGTGCCACTTTAATACGGCAAATTGGTAAAATTAGATTTTGGCGATGTGAAATCAACTGGCCTGGAGTTGTGTTGTGAGTGGAAAACTTTTCAAGAAAATTTGCCGGAAAAAATTGGAAAAATGTATTCCAACTGTAAATTTGCCAAAAAATGGAAAAATACAATTTGATCTTAAACATACCGTAAATCGTGGATTAAACGCCCATGGGCTTATGCAGTTAATTTGGCATAAAATAGGGGGATGGGCTTTAAATCAAGCATTATTAATTTTCTAACCTTTCTGGACATCTATTACAGAAAATTCGAAGCTTTTGAGCGATCTGAAAGACCAATTTTTACATCCTTTTAATTGCTGTTTAGAAGGGAGGAGGCTTAGGTGAGATATGCCCAGGCCTTGTGCAGATGCTTAGAGCTAAAGGAAGAGTCTATTTATTTCTCCTTTATTGAGTCTTGTGAAGGAGAGAGAAAGGGCCAGTAAAGATAACAAGCAGTACTATCTTTATGCACATCATACAACTTTTAGGTAATTTTTCGTAGAATGATTTTGATTTTGACTTTACAGCATTTTAGCGGGTGGGCTTTAGCTTCAACTGAGCTTTTAATACATGATTGACGGTATATATTTTCAAATTTCTACAAAAAAGTTTCACTGCATAGGACGTATGTCGATGATAATACAATGTTGGAGAATGAAATTAGAATTCCCATTCAGATTAGGTAGAAATCGTTCAAATAGAAAATTTGTCTAATGTAACATCTCAAAATGCAGACTCCGATTAATAAAAACATTACCTCGGGATATTAGTGTTATTACAGCTGTTGCTGTATTTATTAAGTTGATTTGTCTTTTATGCAATGCCTGTTCTGTTGCACTGGCTTTTTACTAGCCTTGATAGTTTAGGCTACGAAAAAAAATTGCAAGAAGTCTTCTTTTTCTTTCCGATTTGCAACACTAGCTTGAAGCCAGGAGGCGAGATCTGCTTCTCTCACAAATCGCCTTGTGCAAACAGTGGAATGCAAAGCCAGAGTCCCAAGGTGGGCACTCTCACGTCCTGAGGATGTGTATGGCATTTATTTGCTCCTGCCTCAATCGATAGTCTCGGATCTGTAACCTTATTTCAGGCAAGTTATAGCTGGCGGGAGGAAGAAGCATTGTTGAATATGCGTAAAACAGCAAACCAAAACGAGATAAATTATCTCGACCCACAAGCTTCCGGAACAGCATTGCCAATTTTATTGATCTACGAATGTAAATCTACTAATACAGCAAGGATATATTTGGAAAAGCATCAGATTCCGATAAAACGAAAACAGTTATGGTAAACAGAAAGACTAAAGCATGAGAGGAACAAAACTACAAAAGACTGAATGAATAAGATATTGTCTACAAAACAGCAACGAAACTTATTTTAAAAAAACTGACAGAAAAGATTAATGAAATTCCAGCTTCAGTTAAAACATGTGGATGAACCATTGAAGAAAATGTTGATCTGCCACTCAAGTCTGTGAAAACTGACCTTTTTTGTAATTACTGAAGCGGTTGAGCCTGCACTTCTTCCTCAGCAAGCAAGTGGTATCAATGGCCATCGTGGTGATGTGCTTTTGTTGAACCCAGGATGCATGTCGGCAATGACATTTTTTGTCATTTTCAAACTGGGTGACAGATCAACCTATCAATTTGAACAGGAATCCGCCCCATCGAAATACACGTGTTTGCACAAAATGAAATTTTGCAGTACAAGCTTTGTGAGAATTTCCAACAAACCCAAGCAAGGCGACAAAGGACTAGGGATGGGTCAGTAACAGAAACCAAAACCGAAAACTGTTCCGGATTTTGAGTCGGTTTTTCGTACAGTGTTCGAAAAATTAAAAAAATTGATTTGTTGTTCTGAATTTTTTTCATAATTATCATTTTCTTCGTATATTTCACAGCAAAGCTCCTGGTCATTTAAAAAGATAATAGTAGAGGAAAATGGTGCCACAGCTAGACCCATGGTCTATGACGCTGCTGGAAGTGAAAGCAGGAGCAGGTTAGAAGCTAGCAAAACTACTGTTACAAGAAAAAAAACGTGAAATATCTGGTTGGGGTGGAGGATTACCGAAACCGTGGTTTTGTGGGCATGAAAACCGAAACCTGAACCGAAGTCAACAAAAAATGAAACCGAAGCCATCCTACAAAGCACAACCCAGTGGTCAAGGCCTTGGATTGTGAGCCAAGAAGATATGCAATCAAAACGTTTAACTGACGAGGATGAAAGTCACTCCCAAGTGAAAAAAAGAGAAAGGAAGAACACAGGTTAATTTACAGGTTTTTGTGCGTTTTAATGGATTTTTAATTGGTTTGCAAATATCAAAAAAAGAGGAAATCCTCTTGAAAGAGGGGGAATGTCATCCCAGAACTGACCTAAGTGAATAGGACTCAGTAAAAGGGTACTTCTGAGTACACAGGTATGAGTCAAGGGGTGAAACAAGCCGATGAAGGCTAAACCAATCCGATAATAATAATAAAAAAATAACGCGACTAAACATTTAATTCCATACAGACCAAACTTCAATTTCTGGTTTTGCATGGGTTCCAACTGCTAAGATTATTGTGAAAACAGCATTTTTACTCATGGCAGCATTCCTACTTATGGCTTCAGTACATTCATCTTCTAGTTAGATTTTAAGTTGGTCGTTGAAAAGCTTGGAGTATTGGAACCATCACATGTTACACTTTCATTACAAACTAAGCAAATGGCTTTGCTTTTCTCACTTGGTTGTTACGTTTGCCGGGCTAGGAGTTACGTTTTGCGGGAAAAACGGTTGAGTTTGCAAGCTTTGTACTGAAATCACCCCCCCCCCCCCCAACCACCAATGCAGCGTATTGTCAGAAAACATACAGAAACATTTGGAAATTAACTGGGACGTTTTCATACATTTTCTAGGACTTTTACGAAATCCATTACTTTCACCCAACTGATTAATTTGAAACGTTTGTAAAACGTGATAATATTTGAACATAAATTGGTAAGCCTCAATTACCACACATACAGACCTATCAACTTTTTGTCTATTCCGGTTTGCTCATCAGTCTACTAGCTGACTATTTGCTTACCTTACTCTTTATCTTGTAACTTAACTTTAACTTGCTTTCCTATTCTAAAGGACGTACACAAGGTAGGAAGGATCTAATGCTTGCCAGTCTCTATGACAAAATTTTACACCTAGAGCCTTACTGTCAAAAGCTAGTCCGTGTTCCTTCTAGGTTTTGACTTTTAGACTACTCTTAACATTTCATGACATGAACGGTACATGAAATGTTAAGAGTAGTCTAAAAGTCAAAACCTAGAAGGAACACGGACTAGCTTTTAACATTTCATGTACCGTTTTTGTTTACTAATACGTGTACTTTGAGAATTGCAGGTATAAAACAGTGCAATTGACAGTACCGTACTGCCTGCAACGAGAAGAATGCACAATTTACTATGGGCAGTAGTAATCATAATTTCAAAATGGCAACATGAATGCAAGACGGCCGACATTATAGATTAATAATGACAATGGCACTTTCATTGTTTCGGTTGGCAACAATATATTGTCTATGTTCTAAATATAAAAGAAATCGGACTATAATAAAATATTTCAAAATAGCTACCCGATTTCAAGATGGCGGCCATTAGAGAGTACTATCGAAGATGGCACGTTCATTGTTTCAACTGGTATCACAAAATAATGTCTAAGTTTTAAATTTGAAGGAAGACGGACGATAAATAATTTTAAAATGACCACCAATTTTCAATATAGTGACCATTAGCAACGACTATATTCCCACCACATTCCCAGTTTCACTCGTAATCAACTATTTCCTCTCCATTCTCGTTAAAGGAAACCGGACGATTAAACATAATTTCAAAATGGCCACCAGATTTCAAGATGGTAGCCATTAGAGATTTCTGATAAACTGCACGTGCACCATTTCACTGGGACTCAACTATTTCTTCTCCGTTGTAAATTTGAGGAAATAATTGGCATAATTTCAAAATGGCCACTTAATTTCAAGATGGCTGCCATTAGCAACTACTAGTGATGATCGCACATTTACTGTTTCACTTGGCAGGATCTATCTCGTCTCCATTCTAAATTTCAAAGAAATCGGACGATAATAAGCATAACTTCAAAATGAGTACCCAATTCCAGAATGGCAGCCATTAGAGATTACTAGTGACTATGGCACATTCACTTTGTTATCAACTATCAGTTCTAAATTTAAAGGAAATCGGACGATATCAGGGGTCGTAGCGGGTTTTAAGGGAAAAAAAAGTAGGAAATAAGGAATTTTGTTAAGTCATAAATAAGGAAAAATAAGGAATTTTTCACTAAAAGTAAGTAAAAATAAGAAACTCTTCGGCATAATATCAGGCTTAATTTTGATTTTATTAGCAGTACACGAAAAGCTGCTGCACGCAATTGTAGCTCATTAACTTTCCGAATATTACCTCGTTGTCGACACTCTACAAACTGGAAATAACCAAATGTGTAACGACTCCATTCTATCGGAGCTGGCTCAGCAAGCTCAACGCACATATTGACGTAATACAGAACACTTAAGGTTTTTGATACTCATTCAATGTATCGAGAAACGAAATTGCCAACAGCTAGCTAGTTAGTTTTATTATGAGAGTTTACTCGGCCCATACACTAGTACTACAACAGCTAGTACTAAATTTAAACAGTGGAAACATAACAGTAGGCTAAGGACTTATCCAACAATTTATGCTTGGACGTTGACGATAAACTTGTGAAAAACGAAACCGTCGCGCAAGATCAGAAACCGGAAGTGATGATTTTCAACGCGTACGCGCAGAGCACCTTGTTACGTTAAAAACTAGTCAGGGACCGAGTACGCCAAGGAAGTTCGTGCCTTACGTATTGAACTGAAATATTATACGTTATTTTATTAATTTACACTTAAATTTACAAACAAAATAAGCATGGCTGAAAAAAAATAGGGAACTGTACATCTGAAAACACGAAAAAAGTAGGAAAATAAGGAATTAGAAAAAAAAAGTAGGAAATAAGGAAAAAGTAGAAACTCTACGACCCCTGGACGATACACGTAATTCCAAAAATTTTAAGATGGCGGCCATTAGCAATTACTAGTGATGAGGACACATTCACTGTTTACTTGGTTATCAACTATTTAGCATTTTGCAACTACTCTTAATTTGAAGAAAATCGGATGATAATAAGCACCACTTCAAACAGCAGCCCGATTTCAAGAAGTGCGACCATTAGAGATTACTAGTGACGATGGCATATTCATTGTTTCTACTGGTATCAACTATACTATCTAAGTTTTAAATTTCAAGGAAATCAAACGATAAGCATAATTTCAAAATGCAAAATTTCAAGTTGGTGGCCATTATAGATTACTATTGACCGTCGCAATTTCATTGTTTCACAAAATAGCTTCTTTATGTTCTTAATTTGAAGGAAATCGGATAATAATAAGTCATTTCAAAATGACCACCCGATTTCAAGATGGCGGCCATTAGCAATTACTAGTGATGATGGCACAATCACCATTTCTCTTGATATCAATTATTTCGGCTCTGTTCTAAATTTGAGTGAAATCGGACGATAATAAGCATAATTTCAAAATACGGCCATTGCAGACTAACAGCGATGATGGTACATTCATTATTACATTTGATACCAACTAATAGCTGTTTCGTCATGTGCAAAACTGACAGAAATCCAGAATTTTCCCAGTGACAGACACAATTTTGCAAGTTACGGTTCATTCATCTAGAGATTGTAGGATTCCATCAACACCGAACAGAAGCAATTATACACGCTATGGTGTAGGATTCGTATCTATACTGAATGTCAGCCTCCCCCCCCCCCCCAGCAGAATGTCGCAGGCAGCTGAAGGCCGTCGTGGATAGATTTTGGCCAAATTTATGCCGGCTTGTCATTTTTGACATTCAAATAAACCATATTTAATCATCTCAACGAGCCATTTCTATTGGTGGAGAAACTAGATCAATAGGGTAAAGCAGTGAAAAGTTATTCAATAAAAACTACTAAACATGTCGGTAACCATACGATAAAAACAGATTAGCTGCAGTTTGCCCGACAATTGACGTCGCAGACACCAGACAGTGGCAGAAAGTTTCTACTCGAATGTTAGGAACTGTTGCTGCACAGAATGCTACCTTTCGTACCAACATGCCGTAAAAGTAGGATTTGAGAGTGTACCTAACAATATTCAGGAATCTAACGGGAATTTTACCTACACCAACATAATTGCACGTTGGGACTTGGGAGAATTTGGTTACAGGAAGAAGAATTTTTTAAATCAGCAAAATAGCCTAGCATTGTTTCACTTGACTTGTGAAATGACTTTTTTCCTAACTAACCCTGAAAAGGCATGGTGCTCACCTCACCTATAGGGATAGTACGATACTGGTATCGGTATAATCTGTATTTATCGGTACTTTTGCCATAACGGTATCGGACCACTATAAGGCTTCCGATACAGATATTTGTTATGCCAAGAAATGCAACTGTCTTCCCTGCAAAACTGACACCAAGAGCGGCAAAAGCAAATCCATTTGTTTGTAGGGATCGACCGATCATCGGATCGGTATCGGCCGATATTTTTCAACCGATAATCGAATCGGATATCGGATCGGTTTATGTGTCCGATACCGATGTCAACTTCACTGCCAAACGCGAGTTTCAGTTTTGTAAATTGCTTCGGTTTAACAGATTAACTAGCAAAGGCTTGTCACCTCTCAATACCAACAATTTATAAATTCTTGTAAATACTAATACTAATGTCTAGTGCATTGCGTTTAAGTCGTCTAGCGATCGACGGGAAGCAAGCACCAGCTGGTCCTACCGGAGCACGTGCCAAAACCACCCAAAATTTGGTTAATTCTGAACATTGTGTATCTTAGTTACTTTTATTAAATATTTAACGTAAAAGTACATAAACTTATATTAGCGATCTCGTTTACCTTTTGTTAGTTAAAGAAATCGATGGTTGCAAAAGCATTAGTAGCGTTACTTCCGATCCTTGCAAGATTTCTTTGTTGAGGAGCTCAGTCACCGAAAACGTGCTAGTCAGTAATCGTGGACAGTGCATAAGCGGGTTGTGATTTTTAAAAGGTTTTAAAAATATATTGTGTCAAAATTGTAATTTATTTTAGAAATACAAATCCATAAAAAATGCGGTAACGAGAAACGTTTTAATTATTTGCTACGGAGTGTGTTGTCTTTTTGTCTTAGCTGTATCGGCGGGTGCTCAGTGCGCGGACAACCGGGAAAAAGTAATACAGATTAGGCCATTAAAAAAAATCGTCTCATCAAATTTAAAATTATTACTTTTAAAAAATACTTTATTACTACTATAGTATAACAATATCCAAGTATTTACTCGAATCCTGTGTTTTTACTACTGTTAAAATTATTCAAGCTGTATCCTCCATTTTACTGGTAGTAGGTGCACCTTTCGGATATCAACTTTTAAAGAGCATTTTGTAAACAACCGGTTTCTTCGACGTAGTCAGTTTATCCGAGCAACTATGATCTATTTAAAACTAGTTTCAAGTGGATCTGAATGAAATATATGGATTACCAATTAAAGATATTGCAGCAAAAAGGTTTATTCGTAAGAAATTCAAGAGTGGATGGTAAAGCCTTGGATTGGTAAGGCAAACACCCAAGTTTTGTTTCGTGCTGGGTAGTTGGCCAGATGGGCTGCGGTGATTTTAAATCGCGTTTTCCTAAGCGGAGGTCTATTTTAGTTAGACGTGAGTTTGGGGAGGGGGACAAGTAAAGTAAGCAAAGGAATATTTTTCCAATGTCCAGCGTTAATTTGTCATTCGTTCGTAATAAATTTGTTGCTAGACAATAATTTTAATTACTAGGATTTTTTTTTTACGGATGGGAGTTAGAGGAGCAGAGCCTGGAAACTAGACAGTTGATTTGAAATTTAAAAGGCGTGACCAGCCCCTGTAAAGATTAGTTTTATAATTTTCGACTTTCGTTTTTTCTCTCATGCAAGTGTGCATATGCAGTTAGTACAAAAGTAGGCTACTCATACTTAACATCAGAAATTTTAAAATTGTTTGTAATGAAGAATTTTAATCAGCGTTAAATTCATTGTACTACAGTGCTGATAAATGGGTTTTTTGAATTTTTCTATTTTTTTGGCATTTAACTTTAAATATGGTCCATATGTTCATATTTTTACTTGTGGTCCTGGTACGAGAAGGTGCCAAAAGTTACAAGGAACCGGACGGGATAAGCAGTGGTAAATTTTACCCAGATAGAACCATTGTGTGTAATAATAATAACATTTTGTAACTCATTGCAATAAAAGTGTAAAAATATGATAATTATAACTTATTTTCAATTATATGAAGTAACAAGGATAATATTGTATTTTTTTTAGTTCTTATTAGGTTCATAACTTTTGCTTGGTTAAAAATATTAAATATCGGTATCGGACCGGATCGGAATGACAGTTATCGGCATAGGATCGGATCGGCAAAAACCTGTATCGGTCGATCCCTATTTGTTTGTAATGAAAATGTAGCACGTGGCAGTTCCAATGCTGTTTTACAACCACCAACTAAAATCTAACTCATGAGAAGATGAATGTACTGAAACCATAAGTAGGAATAAGAGTAAATATGCTGTTATTGCTGTGCATACATTTTTTGGATAATCTCAACAGTTGGAACCCATGCAAAACCAGAAACTGAAGTTGCATTTCTTGTATGAGATTTACACTTTTAGTTGTGATTTATTATTATTATTATCGACATCGGTATAGGTATCATATAGGATCGGTAAAAAGTCATATCGGCCGATCACTACTCACCTATGAAGCTATGATTTAAGGCTATTCCCATGATTTTACGTCGTGTAGAGGACATACGAAAGGATCCCCAGCTCACAAACCTCCTATTTCACCATTAAGTGTTTACACAGTTTTTAAGCTTTCAGTATCAATACTAACTAAAATTTGCACAAGTTTTTCAGTACACTTTCTAGAAAAGTAGTAAACACCAAGAATTTGGATCTTTTACTTTGGTTTGAAGAAAATATCAACTGCACCGATTTACACATAAACCAAAAGTTCAAAGATTCTTCTACTCCTCACGAATTTCTGTAGTCAAAATCCTGCCCCTTCCTCAGGCAAGAGTCCAGAAAAAAATTACAAGCAACTACATCATTCTGTCAAAAAAAAATCTAGACTAAAGTTCAAATTTTATGAACGTTAGTGCGAGGTACTTTGACAGATGTAGTTGCTTGTATTTTATTCTGGACTCTTGCCTGAGGAAGGTAGAAGGAATTTGACCACCGAAAATTCGGGAGGAGAAGATTCCTTGAACTTTGTGGTTTTTGCGTAAATCGGTGCCTTTTTGTCTTTCAGGTGATGCCTGTCACGAGCATGGACAAAGTAGTAAACCTTAGGGTAAAATTATCATGTTCATTCATCCATCATAGGTTTAAATTAGAATAAGTCCTGGGATGTTTTCTAGAACATTTTTAAATCAACATCATCCTTTTGTCAAAAAAGAGGCAGGTTTGGCTTACAACTGGTAATTACGTTGGTAAGGACTGCAGCTTATTTAACTGAACTACAGGAAATAGCCAGCAGGAAGTCTGAACAGACCGCTTACTTTTTCCTGGGGGAAAGGTGTCAACGATTTTTTTCCACCATTTTTTGGGAGAAGAGGGTCATCGCATTTTTAACCACTCCATTCCCAGTCATAAATGGGGGGTTGACCAAATTGATAGATAATGTCCATTGGAACTTCACACAAAATCAGGAATTTCCTTTAAAAGTCATGTTTCATTCGAAGAGTTTTTGCCACAAAACAATCAAAAAGTATTCCAAGACTCGTGCCATTTCCCCAGCCCTTGAATTCTACTTTTATTTTCCAGGTCTTTCCCAGGTTTTCAAGGATCCACACGGTTCTACGTGTATGGGAAATCCTCCGATCTAGTAACATGGTTTAAGAATGGAATTCCGGTGAGAGACTGCTTTGGTTAAACTTTATTTACTTGTGAACAGGTGCAGACTAGCTACCCAACAGGCCAGGCTGTGTTCAGGGAAGACAGCACAACTCTTTACTAGGCTAAGCAAACTTTAAATTGCTTTGTTTACTGCCCTGGGCACTTTTTAAGTGAATGCTACAGAAAATATTAATGAGGGTTGGGTTGGGTGAGATCTTTACATGACTTTTAAAAAATTCTGTCAAATTAAAATCTTGTGGAATGCTTTAAAATTGTTTTAAGAATGGTCCATTAATTCATCAAAAAATAAAACGGGCGGCTGTCGTAGTTAATAGTGCAGTGTTGGCAGGCTGAAACCATGCCGAAATAAAAAAAAATTAAAAAAAAGGATAACTTACTCCACTCAACTGGTTTCTTCCATTACTAGTACTTTTTTTTTATAATAAAGAGGTAAAGGTTAACTTGTAGGCGATATTAAACGAATATATAAAGTTTTAATCCCAATCGTCAGTTTCCAAAAAAGAAAACTTGGTGCAACACGCATGGATGATGGTACCAATGTGTATGCCGTTTACTCCCCTGCTTTCCAGGCTGAATAGTAGTTAGCAGACCGTTTTTTCTTAACACTATAGCCTTGTTCCAGCCACTAGTGTGAGGTTTTGTTGGCTAATCATGAAGAATGCTTGAAACAACAAGTCTGTATTTGGTTTGTTTGACAAACGGGACAGACTGTGCTAGGTTCTGGAATCGCAAGTACAGTGGACACCGGTTATAAAGAACTCGGTTTTAAGGACCAGATTTTCAACAACCATTCCGACAGGTTTAGTGTTATTTTCTTCCGCACTTAAAGAATTTTCGGTTATAAGGAACCTTTTGCAATGTCCCTTGAGGTTCCTTGTAAGTGGTGTCGACTGTACGACTTGGCTGGTCCTTTCTATTTGCGCTGTGGCCTGGCTTGGTCCGACGTTTTAAAAATACGTTAACGTGTTTAACAAGAGACCGTTTCTCAGTGTCGTACCAAAAAATCTCGCATCAGGGCAAAATCGGCATGTTCAATACAAAATATGTAGTATTTCGGTATCGTACAGAAGTTCAGTACTAATATGCAAGTACTAACGAAACGGAGGCAAGATACACAACGTACATTTTTTGCTTTTTGAAAAACTGCCCCTCTCCCTCATAAAGTCTAGTTTTGTATTAAACCTTGAAAAAAGACAATCGCCCAGGATTTTTCCTTCTTCACGAATGTCAGGAGACGATTCCTTATAAACCTAAAAACAAATGTTTAGCTAAATGTTCTTGCATTAACAAAATTGTATACTGTAAATCAATATTAAAAAATTATTCACCAAATATCTACACAACTTAACAGTATTCGGCCGAATACTGAATGTCGTTATTTGGCCGAACACCAAATACTTTATTTTGTCACCGAATAGGCAGAGTAATTATTGGATAATCAGTAACCTCCCTTATCAAAAGCACATGCGATCTTGATGCTTCAAAGTGACAATTTATAAATTTTATACGTGGATAGGCTCCCAAAGGAGACAGTGTTTGCACAACCTAGGCAGCCTATTATTAGACACCACCCTGACAAATTTCATAAACTTTATGCTCGCGCACTGCTTCTTAGATCCTTTTACTATCACAGGGTGGTCCTCTGAAATGGTCGTCCCCATGCATTGTTTGTGCTCCAAATCTGAACGCCAGAAAAGCTAGGTTTGACTTCTATTGTCTAGTGTTACTTAATCCCATCTCGTATGTCCACGACTTTCGTGGCGAGTTATTTTATGTTATATACAGTCCGTTACCGAAAACGACAATAATTTACAGTGGAGCCTGTCCAAGGAGCATTGTGAGAAAAATAGATTGTGGGGTATGAAAATTTAAATTGTCGAAAGTCTTCGAAACATCAGTGCGCCCAAAAAGTGGTGTGCCATATATCACATAATTCTGGCCAGCCACAGAAAATAATCGTGGTGGCCAATGCAGCACATTTGGAAAAAACTAAGGGAGGACGCTGTCCAGTGAGGTGGTTTATTCCATCGCAGAAACGTTGGCCATTACGTGATCCAGATACAGTCTAGCGTTAATGCAATGCATTCTAATTTAGACACGAATTTGGTTTCTTAGATTGTAACTCACCCAAAATCCAACCCATTCCACTGTTATAACTAATTTCTAACCACCCAATCCTTTGTAACAACTGGATTGGATGCGATTGTATGGTGAAACAGCAGCAAATGAGCTCTTCTTGCGTCCAAGACAGAGTGATCCCATTAAGTTGCGGCCTGGTGCAAACTTTCAGAAAATGGTGGCGCAAACATGTGCGATCATGACTTGCATTAAATAACCAAATACAAATGCTAAATAAAATGTGACGCTGTAACCTAATACTTATTTTTAAGATTTAAATATGTATTATTTATGGGACATTTTCACCGCCCCAAATGCTAAGAAATATTATAAGCGGTCACCTGTAAGCCTGCCATGAAAATTCTTGAGTTATTTTTAACGAGCTTAGCAGAGTTTGTGCAGTGTACACTGATTTAAACTAGATTTTAATTACCATAACCCGTAATAATGCCGTGATCATTAACTGACAGATACAAACTACGTTCCAGCTACTTGGTTTTGATCCCGACTGCAACAAACAAGAACGTCTTTAAATCATGCTTTTTAGGAAGCCTGAATGTACTGACGGAGCATCTCGGCATCTTTGTTACAGGGTTAAATGGTTATGAGGATTTGAAAGAAGTGTCTGTATTAAACAGCCTATTTTAAAACAAGATCGATCTGTGTTTGTTTTAAAATTAGTGTTATTTAATCAAAAGATCAAACAAAACTACCTAGGTTTGTTAATCTAGTATTCTACGTAGCGCAACAATATTTCAAATATTGGGCGAATGAGTGGTCTGATGAGTACAATAAAAAAAGCTCCCTTTATTTCTGTATGCTATAACTCTGAAGAGGAAGAGTTATTGGAAATTTGTTCTAACTTTCGCCTGTAGTCAAACTTAAACATATTACAGTCAAATTGAAACCGTGCTTTTTGTTTGCATAACATCACCCTATTTATGTGTACATAGCGAGCATCAACCCTTCCGAATGTCAATCCAGTAGCAGTCGCCACTTGGCCAGTAGACCTTACAATGCACTCGCCATTTCACAATTTTTACTCGCCACATACCAAATACGTCTTGTATGATGAAAGGTTTCTCTAATTTATGCATTAACAAAATTGTCCAATTTTCTTAAACTCCAGTATTAATGCAGAAAATCCAGTTATACAGTATAGCCCTTATAAATCTGAGCATAACGCCGCAAACCGTTCGTCTCGTAACTTACACGGTTCTAGAGATATCCCTTTTTTAGTGGCATGCTCTGTACCTAGTCGCCGATTTGGCGAATAAGGCTAAATTCCAAGTCGCCAACTGTTGTTTTCCACTCGCCGAGTGGCGACCGACATTGGGAAGGGTTGGCGAGCATATACAACTGCCTATTACATCTACTAGAATAAAGGATCAAACTAAAAAAAAATTATTCCGTTCATTAAATGCTGGTCTAGGTAACTACTGTGTGAATGCGGGACTAACACATCAATTTAACGTAAAGTTAAATTTCTATTTAACTAAATATACATTCTCATGAATAGAAAGTTAAGTAAGGTACACTAATATTGACTACGGGTAGTCTAGTCACAAACACGAATAAGTAATTAAAGTCTTTCTCCTAAATAATCAACAGTCAACACATTGCCAGTAAAAAGGCGCGCACTTCCTTTTCCTTTAATCTAATCCGCTTGTGATTACAACAGAGACTAACATCTGTAGAGAGATTACACACTTTTAAGAATGCCGACTACCAATGATAACACCACCTTCAAACGAAGTTACGCCGACATAGTTTTCCTTTCCTAGCAAAACGACAGCAGCCTAATTTATAAAGCACACAGACTTAAATTAGGGAACGGGACTTGTTAATCTTGCAATGCCTAATACATTCTGCTACATGCATTCAGCAGAATGGCTTTCAAATGCAAAGCCTAAAAAAAAAAATTGGTCACCATAACCAGACCCACCTTATTTCTTCCTCCATATCCTCACCCGTTTAGGCCTATTTTGTGATGCTATCATCGGTTGGGGAATAATCCTCCTTTTTAGTTACTAGCAGTCATTTTAATTTTTATTTCAGCAGCTGCAATGGCAGCAAACCTAGCACTACTGTATAGGAACATACAACCAAACTTTAAAGATACGTAAAAAAAGTAAAAGTAAAAGTAAAAGTGTATGTAGGCTCTTGCAAAAAAAAAAAAAAGGCACAAAATTCTCCATTCCGCCGACCCTAGTTTTATGTCTACGTTATGGCAACAAACAATTTTTGGGGCCCAAATCGACTACAGTTAGTAAGTCTACGTAATAGGCCAACAACAGTACTATTGTTTAATCTTTAGTATTCGACTGATGCATCAGCATTGATGGATCGCTAAATTTCAGCCATCGGCATCGGGCGATGGATTTGTGTATTAGCTGCATCAATGGTTTTTTTTTTATATACTCCAAATAGAGCATATTATTCGAAGTAAGGGTATCAGAACGACTAAATGTGTTTGATATTAGCTCCATCCAGTTTCGGATGATTTCGCTGTGTATGTTCATGCTGAATATTGAACTAGGCCCAAGTTTGTATGTTTAGCTTATAAAAGTAAGCGACTATTACTTCCCAGACTTTCCATTTAGTTGCGGAAATTATTTATATCTATTTGGCCAGCTTCTGGCAGACTAGTTACTGGAGCAAGCAACACAAACAATACAAATTCTCAACATCTCCACACAATTACAAGCTTGATTAAAAAGAAAAACAGTTTGAAAAAAAAAGTGTGCTCTCAGCAAACTTACCAGTCCCTGGTATTTGAAAGAATCGTACACACTTCGTAACAAGAGCCAAAATGGCCACAAATATTCAAATCGGAATTCCAGAATGAAGTCGGCCAGAAGTACAGCACCCCATACCATCAGAAACTTGACGTACAGAAAGGTGCTGCAAAAGAACAACAACAACTATTCAAAACAAAGATCACTACCATGTCATAAAAAGAGGCCTAAGCTGTTTCAAGTCTAATTCAGACAATTTATACTTGCCTAACATATTTTGTTTAAATAAAAAATGAAAAACAAATGTTTTCAACACTACGCAATGCAATATACTAACAACCGATGGGGATATAAATCTTCTTCTATACATATACCACTAACAAATACTTGCTAATTATAAGATGTCTACCAGTGAGGAAGTTTGGAAATTGGATGTTAGGTCAGGAATTTTCACCGCCGGTAAACAGGCTACTGTTCGGTAAAATAAAACTACTTCCAACTACATTGGGTAACACATAGTTAGTGCTGGGCGGTATCGGTATTTTTTGAATACCGAAACCGTAATCGGTATTTGCATAATACCGAAATACCGTACATTTTTAGTGTCTAGTTGAGTTTTTAATAACTTCGCCAATTGTTGGCCGACTTGGACATTCCAATATATACCATTTGAAGCGTTTTTTCACCAGCTTTCTAATGGACCTAAATTCAAATTGATAGCATAAACTGTTCAGAAGTTATAGGGGGAAGAAAACCAATGACCAATTTGCAAAATATTTACTCAGTCTTTAAAGTTGACTCAATCGTTTAGGTAGAGTGAACAGTTAGTCTGTACAAAACATAAATATCTATCCAAATGTTTTTTTTTTTATGGATTCAGTTAGGATCCGGATCTGATTCAGCCAATCTTGTAAATTATCTGGATTTGGTAAAAGTAGATTCAGTCGATTCCTAGAATTTATGCTTCGTTTTAAGAGGTGTTTATTCCGAGCAACGATTAAACTGTAACCTGACCTCCGAGACCGATTCCAATCAAAGTGGCGCAGTACCAGCAGAGGTGCACCAGGGCACGAATTGTCTTAGAAAAATTGCATAGCAGAAATGCGATACAAAATACAAATTCGCGTAGCAGTCACGAAAAAATGATTAGCAACTTTTAAAGAATAATTTATTTAGTAAAACAATACAAAAAGTTTACTTTATTTGAAACAATAGCCATTTTTGTTTCACTTTTACTTTGCTACACGCAAAGATGCTTGGTCAAGACAATGGCATCCGATGCACGTTAAGACTATTCTGACCAGTGTCTGAAACGAAAACGCCACCAACTAAATACCGAAGTTGATGGTAGGACCAATGATTTCCTAGAATCCATGTGCGACGCTTGGCCTACCTATAAAGTAGGAGGGATTAGCATCTCCGTGTCAGCCAACACGATCATGACTACGTACGCTGTTACGTTGTCTCATTTAATACAGTTGCATCGCTAAACTGCGATACATTATTTAATTTTGCATCGCTAAAGTTTAAATTTGCGGTGCAAATTGCGATGCGATACCGCTCATTTCGAGCCCTGTGCACTGATGTTGAAATCAGACATCGGAAAACAACATGGTATGCCCTGTATCAATTAGTAGCAGTTTGGCGCAAGGGCATGCTTCAACTAGCCAGGTAGGCGGATACCGAAAATACCGAACATTTTTCTTAAGAATACCGATACCGTACCGTATCGAAAATTTCCGATACCACCCAGCACTACACATAGTATCCATTAACTTTGATTCGACTTTTTTTTGTTAGGCCTAGTAGGGGAAGTTAGGCCTATAGCTGAGCAACCACTTGTTTACCATACACTTTTTTCTACATTATGTGTTTAGAAGTGCTTCTCACACAACAAGTAGTAAATACCAAGACCAATTCATAGCTGAATCTTTTGCAGACACTTTTTATTTTAATATTTTGATTTTTTTTTTTGCGGATGAGGCATACCATTTTTGCATTCTTATACAGGGTGGTCCACAAAAAACTGACGACCCAACATTTTTTAAGTCCAATTTTTCTAGTTAGCACCCCTCAGAACCAGGAGAGGACAAATCAAATCTAATGAAACGGGAAGATTTCTGTTCTCTCCTGGGTCTGGGGGGTAATAACTAGAAAAGTTGGACTTAGAAATCTTGGGTCATCAGTTTTTTGTGGACCACCCTGTAGCCTACTGTGTTTCACGGAAAACAGTTTTCCGTATTTCGTAGTGGAATTCAGTATAAATCTGGCTTGACGTGTGTTTACTTTTGTGGTTTTGGTGGAAAACGGAAGTGTGAAAATGCTGTGTAGCCTGGCTTCCCCCACAACCCTTTGCTGGGAGCAGCCACTCTCAAGGTTTTCTCAAAGAGTCAGTGAGTCAGGAAAAAGTACAGAAAAAGTCAGGACTTTTCAACGAGGATTCTTGATAGACACCCACAGTTATCCTAACTGGCCAGTACTTCCCGTCAGCTACGAATTAAAATGTTGCACGTTTATTTTTGTTCGTATTTGCATATTGTCCTGTACGTATTGTAAGAACAGTAGCCTAACACAAGTCTTTTATCATTGGCCTTCTGCACAAGCCATCCAAACAAATTGAGTTTGTCTTCTTAAAGTAAAGCAAAACCCTTCCTCTTAAATTTCACTATTGTTAGTTAATTATGAAAAAAACAAGATGCAAGTTGCGCGAAGTTTCCAACATTCGTATTAATTACGCAAGTTACTTTGGAATCTAAGTTTGGTGTTTCCATGGCATGAGACATCGAACACGATTTCCTCGCATGGTACTAACGTCATGCTTCGTCACCCTATGTCAAATGGACCTTGGAGGAATGACATCGTACCATACTAGCGAGTGTGTGCCGGGTTGTGCTTCTAACACGGTGGCTGCGAGACCGGTCCACTAGTGCTCTGACCATAGCAGCAGGTACCAAAATTCAATCTTTGTGCGAGTTATTAAATTAAAGTATTCAAGAACGTACGCTACCATGACTACTAACCCTACAAAGACTCGTGAAAGTTCATTCACCTAGGAGGTAAACCACTCAATGCCAAATGCTGGGCAGATTGGACCGTGTCCACTTGTTGCTCGTAGGGAGGGAGAAGCAGGTTAGGGGGCACGCGCTTCATTTGAATAGAATCCGAGCTGCTGTTCTTTGCTAACACGCATGTTTGTTCCGTCCTGTTCGTTCTATCCGCCACCTGGGACAGAGCGCAGCCTTATTACTTTGGGGGCTGGGGAAGAAGATTAAAAAAAATCCGACTATGGCACAAGATTTGCCGACGTTTTCTGTGAACATAGTTTGCAAGTTTGAAATCGGGCAGTAATCTCTAAAACAGGTGTTCTAAAATCGTCGATCTTGCTTGAGCTTGTTGGGCGCATGCGGGTGATGAAGTGTAACGTCACGCGAACGAGACTTGGATGTGTTGACAGCACAAAAGAAGAATGCGTCTGTTAGAATGAAGATTTAGACACATTACTATGCGAAAACTATAAAGCCAGAGTAGTTTTCGTACCTCTCACATCTTTTTTAGTGTCTTAATTAAAGATACTGAAATTTATGATTGGAGGGTTTAGCTTTACTTTAAGCAGTGCCTTTTTTACTAGTTACTTCCTCACTTCAGACAAGAACCCTAGAAAGGTTTATTACCCAAGTGGGTTTTGCTCCCGTTTAGATGCAGCAATTAATTACAATGTGCAATTGCTAGGTGTGGCGCAGCAAATTCTGCCTGCAGCGTGTCCGTCTCACAAAGAAACCACCAATAGAAATGTTCTTACCTCAGTGAACTATTTATATAACCTGTTGTTACAACAAACTAAATTGAGATTTTAAGGATATGTTTATAGTAAACAATTTCGCTGTATTTTTGCGCAATTTTGCAAAGCATTTTCAATCTTGCCTCACGGGTGCTCATTCGCAACTGTCCTAATAACACCTACTGACAGATAGATGGAAAAGAGGAAAAGGGTGGAACATTTTATGAAAACAGAAGCCTACCTCAAGCTTTTAAAATATAAATGGACCAATTATTCAAGTCGCCTAAAGAAAAATAAAACAGTCTTGACACACTACAACTTTCATCAAACACCATCAATTTATCCGTTATAAAATAACACTACCAAGTTCGCTAAAATTCACAACTCGGACTCGCGCTTAGTCCATCAATTTAGGTTTATCACAGCTAAAAATGGGTTAAGAGCTAACTTGATAAGGTAACCCTAGTAGTGTAATTGCGGCCCACGTTACCTGCCAATCTTTAAAACAGGAAGTACAAAACAATTTTCTCGTGAAGATTTCAACTTATTTGAATGATGTTGTTCATAACCTGATCGGCTTGCATTTTCAAATAATAACTGTAACAGCGTGAAAATTATTTTGTGTCTTATTTAACCGCAGTAAAGTGTGGACTAACGGCACGAAAGTAAATGACAACTTAAGATTACCAATGAAAGGGTTTGTAACAAGTCTCTAACCACATTTGTTTCACATTAGTTTAGCACAAACCCACTTTACGCTTACCACTCTGCATATAACGCAAATGATCTAAAAATCAGAATTACTTGGCCAAGAAATTATTAGTTTGTTTATTTCTCTGTTCGTTCATCAAAACCTATGCAATTTCTGCCCAGTGCTCTACAGGGTGGCGCTTTGCAGCTGCACTTCTAAGATGTCTATAAAGAAAACGGAATGCTCTCTACCCAGTGCTCCACAGGGTAGTGCTCTGTTGTTAGGATGTGCAGATACCACTGGTACCAGACCGGCTGCAGGTACCACTGGTACCGGTATAGGACCGGCACCGGGTAAACAAGTACCGGCATCGGCTTGTTTTTTTCCAGAATCGGCATTTTTGTATATTTTATAATATTGCATATTGTTCCCAATGCTACTAAAAATTAGCCTGCAACTAAGTCACTAACAAAATGTTTACGTGATTTCGTTGAGCAATAAAGTGTTTAGCGAACAATTCCTTTTTTAAAAGTGTTACGCAAGTTACACCATTATATTTTTAACGTAGGCTACCAACACTGTGTTGACTATCAAGTTATGGCATGACATCGGCATGGTATCGGAATCGACACAGAAGCTGCGCATGATCAAAAGTACCGGTACTGGCATCTGAATCAGATAAACGGGCACCGGTATTGGGGAAAGTAGCACCGGCATAGCGTGTTGCACTATTTTCTCCGTTGTCTGCCCTATGCTCTTACCTCGAATTTCGGCTCCCACCCGTAAAATATTTGAGACCCCATAATCACCACATTACCTGACGACGTCAGGGACAGTCGTAGGCTGGTGAGCATCAACAATTTTTTGTACGATTCTGACATTCTAATTCATCTTTTTAATAGCATCGACAAAACCTTCCAATGATGGAAAAGCCAAATCAGTGGGAAGTTATTTAGTGGAAAATGAGAGTTAACTGCAAGACATGTAAACAGACAATGGTTGGTATGTAGGCCGCTTGGATAAGTTTAATATTTCTATTTCACAATTTTGGGACAGTGTGTTTGAATTTTTGAATTTTTTACGTAATAAATTCTTTGACTCTCAAAGTAAACAAAAGCCATTTTGCAGTATTTTGCTGTCCAAGAATCTCCAGTTTGGAAATCTGTCCCGATAAGGGACTGGTC
>JAHWFP010251451.1:2768-24419 GCA_023313725.1 Lithobius niger
TCCCTGGTGACAACTGGCTACAGAACGGCGACAATGTGTCCCGCTGCATCAGCGTCTAGTAGCTACTGAGTGTCGCTGATGGTGCTACACGTGTTGCCAGTGACGACAGCGTGGGTCCGGTTAAAAACCGCCCTCAACTTGCACCCCTCGGCTCAACCAGAGTTGCAATTACGTCCAAACGCGGCACTTGCAACTTTTTTATTTTTTGCTGGGATAGTCGGACCACGGACAGCGCCCGTGGCCGGCTTTTTACCACTCAGTGTAGGAACCGCACCGCTATTTTCCCCACCGGGAGCGGTCGTCCTATTCATCCTCTTAACACTACTGGTTTTCAACTTACCGCCACTGTCGGCCACTCACCTAACGCCCGCCATTGGATCGGCACGGACCTGTCTTGCGGGACCGTGACAACCCCACTGGCTCACTCTACAAATCACCATCTGCATGAAAAAAATGATATTTCAACACGAACAACATCCCGGGGAAGAACGGGAGGCAACGACGCCTCCGTAACCACGAATCACAAAAGCTTCATTCTCGGCCGCCATCTTGCCCTCGGCAACGACCAGCCGACCAAAAAACACTGCCGGCATGGCAGTATCCGTTAAGCCTACCGTCTACCGACCATTGCCGTGCTTCGATCCTGTTCCCACCGTGCTGCTTTCCAATAAGCCGCTCGTCGGATCCACTTCTTGACATCGAAGTCCGTTGTTGTAGTCCATAATACGCGTTGGTTAATTCGCGAAGCACGCAGTAAGAACTCGCATAACCATCCACGATGGAGTGCTCGAAAAGTGATGCGGTTGGACTGGTGGGGGCGCTGACGTCGGTAAGGACGTGCAGCGCCATCTGGCGGCAGTGGAGAAAAAGCTTAGGGAGAACATAAAAAATGGGGTTTTTAGTTCATAAGCGAGCAGTAAATAGCGTAAAAAGGTGGTTTTAGCAATATTACTGAAGGTAAGTATTTGCAGGAAGTAAGAAACCCCGGTTTCGGTATCGGTTTTTGCTACCATCCACCCCAACCAGATTTCCATAATTGTTTTTTTGCAACAGTTGTATTACAAGCTCCAACTTACTCCTGCTTTTACTTTCAGCAGCGTCGTAGACCGTGGGTATAGCTGTGCCACCATTTTCCTCTACTATTTTCGTTTTAATAGCTAGGAGCTTTGCCGTCATTTATACGTAGAAAATGATAATTATTAAAAAAAATGCAAAACAACAAATCATTTTTTTGATTTTCGAACACCGTACGAAAAACCGACAAAATCCGAATCGGTTTCGGTGTCGGTTTTCAGTAAAAACCGAAAATTCGGTTTCGGTTATCGACCCATCCCTAGTGGACAATTGATTTTAAGATTTACTAAAGTACAATTCACTCCTTACTGCATAGCTGCGGGTCTTATGTTATTTTTTAACTAGGATTTTGGAGTATAATACTATGATGAGGCTTAGAGTATCACATACAGGGTGGTCCACAAAAAACTGACGACTCAAAATTTTCTTAAATTCAACGTTTCTAGTTAGCAACCCTTAGAACCAGGAGAGGACAAAAATTAAATCTAATGAAACGGGAAGATTTCTGTCCTCTCCTGGTTCTGAGGGTTGCTAACAGAAAAGTTGAACTTAGAAAATGTTGGGCCGTCAGTTTTTTGTGGACCACCCTGTATTAGGCACCGACTCTCTGGTTGAGTGAGAGTTGGGACTTGGCCTCTGGCAGTATGGTACGGATGAAGTTGCAGCTCAGTTCAGCCCTAGCAGCAGTCTCAGCGATCCGAGGATACCTGCCAAGGATTTACGTCACATGACTGGCTTCCTGCAGCGATCCGGTTCCAACTGGTTGAACAGTTGGAGCCCACTCGCTGTAATGCAGGAAAGCCAAACTGCGTTAAGAAAGTTCCTGTCAGTGGAAAGAGACTTTCAAGGAAGAACTTGCAGTTAAATAACACTTTTCGAATGCTGACATTAGGCAACTACATTTCAAAGAATCTGTTTCAACAACTTCAATTCATGGACCAAAATAGTGCCAAGGTGACGTCAGTATCAGTGTTCATGCATAGCATATATTTCCTTCTGTTTTAAAGCTAAATTGTATCCCGATTGGAAATTTTTAGGTGTAAACTGCCTTGTGTTGTTTTCCAGAAATAAGCAATTTTAGACAAGAGACGTTCAGGCAGCTAACGGGAATCGAGCTGTGTAGATCCTACTTAGCTGTCTCCAGTATGCTGTAGCCTTCTGTATTAATTGTACATATTAGAAGATGTAAAGTGAATATACACAATTCTCAGCCTATTTATTTCAAGCTGCTGAAGTAATACTAATTTAAAGTGCAACTTCTGGGCAACAATGCTGACGCTGTGAGAAAGGTGGCAGCATAAGATCAATCAACACGTCGATAGAAGGTCATTAAAAAAAACTTTCAACGAGTAATGATGTGTACCGGCATGTTTTTATTGATGTTTGTTAAAAAGTTGTACTGGTTTATTTTATTCAGGTTACTTCTGCAACTACGAAAAAATTTTGTCCCCAATTGTTTCAATAAGGGTAACTACTCAACAGGTATTTTTCCCACAAGTAAATGTCAATTTATCTTTTATCTGTGCTAAAAATGTTTCTAGGGGGTACCAGGTATTAGGTAGCATTACACTAACTGGTATCGCTTTTAGAAATTGTCCTTACGTCATGTTCTGCTGGTTCAGTAGGCTACATCCGCACATGCTTTTTTAAAACAGTACTTTGGAAAAAGTACTTCTCTCTTCTGTTGAGCTGGTTATGTTCTCAAGTGTGACTTAAAAAGGTCCAAGGTTGGCATGCACAAGACATTACTGTTGACACTCGTAAGTGCCAATTTTGGCTTTTTCATGTATTTGTGTATTCTCAACTGGATGTATTAAAATATTATTCTTATTTAAATATAAACATATGAAATAAGTTCATAACAATCGCACCTTGTCTTCTTCTTTGTACTGCATGTCATTCTCCAAGCTGTATAGTTCAATAGGAAAGGCGCAAGGATTTTTAATTATTAGTTCTTTTTCATTTCCAGGAAATCCTGGAAGCACTGGATCAAATTCCACAACTGGCGAGACTAACTCGATGACAGGTTCCATACCATACCCAGTCATTTCAAGAACTGGATGATGACTACTTTTCTTCAGTTTAAATTTGATTGCCCTGTCATAAAGCCTCTGTAATGAACAATAGTTAAAATATAAAATACCTACCATAACTTATTGGCTAAAATTGTTTATTTAATGCTTCATGTCCAAAGTTTAAGTTTCCGTAGCTTCCCACCAGGTGGCGTCCCTGCTCACTATTTAAGACGGATTGCCACCAAATGAAAGTTTGGAGCATTATGCGCCATTAAGCGCTATACAGTTCTCTCTAGCACTTGTCGCAACAAACAGAGGAATGCACAAAGAAATATCTTTAAACTCGACAAACAAGCCACGTTCCTTCTGAATTACTGAGTGAAAATTTGGTACGCCCTCGTGTACCTGAGAGCAAGCTATAAAGATTAACGATAATAATGTCACTAGATGGCGCCACAGAAAATCTCCTGGCGCAATCTAATGACACTAATATCGTTAACCTTTAAAGCTTGTTTCCAGGTGCACGACGGTGTACCAAATTTTTACTCATTAATTAAGGAGTCACGTGGCTTGTTTGTTACGTTTAAACGTATTGCCTCGTGCATTCCTTTGCCTGCTGCCAGAGAGAACTTGACAGGGCTAGATGCTGTAACATTAATTCGGTGGCAACTCACCTTTAAGGAGTGGAATTACCCTAAGTGCTGTAGGTCACCAAACAACTGATCAATGGCAGAATGACTCCTTGGTAGGCTGCTTCAAGGAAGTCATACTGCCATTGTATCATTTGTTTGGTGCCCTATGGTACTTATGGTATCTCTACTCCTTAAAGGCGGGTTGCCACCAAATTAATGTTACAGCATCTAGCCCTTTCGAGTTCTCTCACGTAGCAAGCAAAGGAATGCACGAAGTAATACTCGGGGGGGTCCACTAATGTTCAGAATTGAGCCCACTGATGAATATTATTACCAAGTACTGAAGAAACACTGGCAACACAGTAGAATACCTCCAATTTTATTGTAGCAATCTTAAATGGGCAGCTTACAATCTTCACAAAGTAATGCAAAGTAATCACAAAGCAATGCTAAGTCCAATATCAATACACATCAGCTCAAACACCGGTCAGTGAGTGTAAAAACAGTTCGTTATATACTTAATTTTAGTACTTGTACTTAAGTTTTTGAAATTATTTATTTTATTTCGAGAAAAGATCGGTTGTGTGCCTATGTTGTGGACAACATTTTCTTTTAAAATGTTTCTCTTGCGCTACAGTTGAGCCCGTAACTAACCTAAGCAGTTACTTATTTTAAATCAATTTTATAATAATCTAGTACCAGCTAGCTCCCGTGGGTGGCACTGCTGTGCGATAGTATATTATCATATGCAAGCGGCCATAACGTCACATAACATTTAAAACTCATTGGTTCAGGTTAGCGAAAGCAGGGAGGCGGGTGGGTTCTACTGAATGTAAGTATTTTAGGATATTACAAACTAATTTTAAGCAGTGTTAAAATAACGTTCTTACTATCTGCCAAATACTTCAGTAACATACAGGGTGTATCACGAAACTTGTTATACGGCCATAATTCGAGAAGTAATGAAGATAGCTTAATGCAGTAAAACAGTGAATGACGAATTTGCATGTGAACAATCCACCTCAAATCTGTTCAATTTCGTGGGGTCGCCCCACAGGGCGGCAAAGAGGTGTTAGAAATTTCAAATGCGAGGGGGGGGGGGCGGTCAAGCAATAAATACATCAATTTAATAGGACCAAGCAATTTCTGTAAGATATGTTTTTAGATATTGTCAAAATGGGGCCAGCCAAACAAAAAACGGCCAACAATGGAGTGGAAATCTTTTTACACTATCCAATTGGGTGCAAGGTTTAGTTCTCTCGCGTAATTTATTGTGCAGATTTTAAGAGCTTTAAAATAAGAAAGTCACATACAAGTTTTGATGAGTCTTCCAGTTCCAACCCATCTCCCACCTCTTCCCACCGAGGAGGAAAGGAGAGAACAGGATGTTTTCACGATGTGTTACGGTTAAAAAAAAAATACAATGACCGCTTTGTAGTCTCTGCAGGCGTGGTTAAGACTTCTATGCAAGTGTACCATGAAATCTTTTGCGCTACCATGGTTAAATAATGTTGAATTTCATGAGGTCATGACAGGGGGCAAAGGGAGTTTCTAAAAGAATTCCAAGGCAAACAGGGCAACTCACATTGTAACGTATACTCCAGATTTCTCCCTCTTGCTTATCTTAATTAAATCAGAAACAAAACCCAAAAGGGCGAAAGAACCCGCCCAGTTTCAAATCAAAGAAGTGATTAACTGAACAAAAAACGGCTTTGCCGCTTAGAAAAAAAAACAGTTCGTATCGCCATACTCACAGCCGTGAAGGTACACGATAAAAATGGATTAGAGTTCACTCGAACGCAACGAACTATAATTTGAACTCCAATACCAGGGAACAAGGACTGTTTTTGACCAATGGTTATGTCAGAAGAAAGTCTGTTTCATGTGAGTGGGTATGTGTATTTTGAGCGCATTTATTGTGAAACAAGCAGACTCCTAGTTAAGGCACCCGCCCAGTTTCAAATCAAAGAAGTGATAATCAGAACAAAAACGGCTGCCACAAAGTCGTTACATGGTTTACCAAGTCTAACACAAAACTATTCCCCATTGCAAGTAGCGATGTCACCCTCACCAATGAATAACCACCAAGCTAATCCCACCGACTATTACTTCAGACGTCAAATGAAAAATCTGACTATTGCTATGGTCAGGTTTTTTATTTAACCTTTGATGTAATACTCGGTGGTTGTTCATTGGAGGTGGTGATACCACTACTTTGAAAGGGGAACACTTTTTAGCTTGGTATAGCATGTAGCAACTTAGTGGCAGCCATTTTTGTTCTGATATCATTATTTTGATTGGCTGAAACTGGGCGGGTTCTTTCACTCTTGTGGGTATTGTTTCAGATTAGGGAGAAATCTGCAATGTAAATTCCAATTTGAGTTGCCATTATTGTATTGGAATTTTGTTAGAAATGCCCTTTTGCCCCCCTGAGACAACCGCACGAAGTTCAAGATTATTTAAATACTAGCTGAAGCCCGTGCTATGCACGGGTGGACGTGTTGAATGCGCAGTTTGAAACACTGGTTAGGTATGCCAGCTGATGTGTGCGTCAATGTTCGACCGAAATAAGTTTCTTCAAATTGTTGAGCATACTGGCTAACAAACGCTGATTTTCGTTCGCTTCGCTCACTCATTCAGGCAGCGCATCCTGTGACTCAGATTTCTCCCCCCCCCCCTGCCACTGCTAAATGATACTCTCTTTATTCTTCTATGTTCATCTTGGTGTAAATATCAGCGCTTATTGTTGTGACTCAAATACTAACCCCCCACCGACGGCTAATGATCCCTCTTTTGTAATGCTCATCTCTTTTTTTATTCTGCCAGCTATGTTTATGCTGATGGAAATAAATAAGGCTCAAAACACTCTCGACAATCATGCTGTCCTGAAAAGCTTCACCCATTGTTTACCACCCATCGTCCGTGTCTTCGTTCTGTTCACAACAGCTGTGCGAAAATGGGCACCATCGACGTTTTGTTTACTTTTTTAACAGCATAGAAATGATTTTTGAAATGATTGTGCATGATTGTCGAAGTGATGATGTATGCGGATATCAACCATATCAAAAGCCTAGGTCAAACTGACGATGTTAAAATGTTTTCAGCAAACATAAAACTACACTGAAGGAGTAATTCACCTATACAGTGTTACGAAAAAAGTAGGGTGGAACAGCTGAGGAATGAGCGGCTAAGGTATTGGATGGGGTGAAGCAAATATTTGGGCCTTCCCTGGAAGAAAAATTGTCAAGATTTTTAACAAAATGGATAAAAAACATAGAGAGTGGCCATAGATGGGGAGGGGATCTATTGGGGAAAAGGGATTTAATGGGGAGGGATTTATCTTCTCCCCAATTCACCTCAGGGCAGCTACCATCCATTTCTACTTCTGCCCTCCCCCCTATTGGATGTCCTCCTTCCTCTGCACTACTGATCACTCTTTTTTTATTTTATTTTTGTAATGTGTCTTGACAGTTTATCCCTCCTTCTCAGATATATGATCTATCCCATCCCTGGTCACTCATCCTTACGTTTTTGTGTACTTTGTACTGAAACTTTGAAAATCCCCCCCCCCTCCCCCAACCTCCAGCCCCAGTAGTCATCCCTACTTTTTTTTTTTAATTTCTTTTACTGAAATTAAAAAATTCCTTGTCACTCATGCGCACTTTTTTTTGTGTGGACTGAAACTTCACAAAACGTAGGTATGGATATAGGATAAGACCTAGGAACTTTACGTGACTACATTATTGTTGTTGTTCTTGATGGGGAAAGTTTGCTCTCACCTAAAGATCAAACCAAAGAACCGATTTTCAATTTTTATAGCTTAAAATGGAGTATTAAAAAGGCTAAGACTCTTATATAATAGTTATTTTAAGGTGATTACAATATTTTTTTGTTGTTATTCTTGTTGGAACAAGAAATAAATTAACAGATATTAGTATAAAATAAGGATGTACACCTTAAAAAACCTAAAAGCTCTGAAGGAAACAAGAAAAAGACATGTAAGCCATCATCATCGCGCTAATACATGTAAAAGAAGCTACAGCCAGCTTTTTAGGATGCTGGATATTCTTTTACATGTATAGTGCGACATTGATGGCTACACACGGCTACGACACAGATGTCCTTTTCTTGTATCTGTTCCTTTAGAACTTTTTCCTTTAGAAAGTTTTTTAAGGCTTACTTCCTTATTTTATAGACTTAAGCGGTTTTTTTTTAATACTAATATAAATTTGGGCCGACAACATTCAACAAAACTTCCGACGGTTTTTTTTTTTTTGGGGGGGGGGGGGGGGGCGATTTGCCGAAACAGGCGTACCAATTTTGGGGCTATAAGAAGAAACACAACTAACAGCCTTATGGGCCGTAGACAAACGACGCTGGTTGGTTTTAAACCAAATTTTCCATATCCATTTTGGTTCTTTTAGCAGAATGGGATAAACAAATACCACACGGGCCATCTACAAAATGACAACTCCTACAGTTGCGACACCAAAGGTGATTGTCTCCGGTGTCTTCTGGTGCGAGCATGAGTTTTCATCACTCGATGAGAGCGTTGATTCAAAGGTCCGAGTCATTTTAACCCAGAGAACAAATCATGTGACCTACTTAGGCGAATGCTCAAACGAAATATGTGGGCGCGAGTGGCACTGCATGCTGGGAGTGAGCATGCACGCCACTCGGCGGAGAGCAACGGAAGCTTCTTAAAGTGAAATTTCAGGTGTTTGAGCATTTATATAAATAATTTAAAGCTAATAACTAAAATTTAATGAAAGTATTTTCAGAAAGCAGTGAAAACAAAAACCAGCAACCCCTTTTCATGTATTTTTGTGAATTTATGCCATTCTTTGTAATCCATAGTGGTTGGTTGACAATAACGTAAAATACCAGGGCCACCTGGCTGATTTTAGTTTTTGTTGCTATTATGAAAACATACATTACCTGTTTTTTCTACCATATCCTTCCTACTGGAGCTCTCAACCCCTAGAGATGAAAGTTGGCTTCCCTGCCGGCCTCGTAGCTCCCCTTACTGCGCATTCGCGGGCAGCTGAGTTGGAGCTTGCTACATCTTTCTTCCTCCATATAACCTTGGTTACAAAGAGGGGAGGCTGAGCAGGTAAAGCTAATGTATGTTTTTATAATAGCAACAAACATTAAAATCAACCAGATGGCCCTGGTATTTCACGTTTTTATTGCATACGAAAACATCAATTACCTCGTTTTTCTAGCATATAGAAACAGACCTCGTCAAACACGGTGGAGGGACAAGGTTAACGAATACCCGTGCTACGAGCCGTCAGTTCCAGAGTCAACAGACCCTGTGAAACGTAAGCCATACATTAGCCAGTTATACAGGAACCGAAGTAGACCAGTGCAAAAGACAAAGGACAGAGAGGCAGCAGTGAATCGAAGGAGGTCGTTGGAGGATGCTCGAAGATCAGCATTCATATGAAGGTAGAAACGTGCAGATGTTCAGACTAGAAGGGGAACTTGTCCGGCTTTCGGAGATAGCAGGCAGAACCACGCTGGAAGAGATACAAGGACCGAGGGCAGAAGCACCCCAAAGGGGACCGAATATTGGTAGAGGTCCAGTAAGAAGAGATCGACTTGATGTTGGAGAGGCTAATGGATGCATTACGAGTTCAAGACCAGAGGACATGACTACTATTAACTTAAAGACAGTTAACAGTGCCTCCAAGAATTATGTTGAACTTGCTGAGGTCTAAGTCGAGGCTTCTCTGGAAGATGGCAGGGATCGTTTTCATGGATCGATGAAGGAACATGGACCGTTGAATCAGAGGAAATCGAGTAGGCACAATCAGAAAGGTTGCTCCTAACAGAGAGTTTAGGCCAAGAAAGTTGGTGGCAGAAGGGCATGGAGTCATACCCATATATGGTACGGATATCTGTATATAACTGAGAAAAAGGTGCGTCATGGTAGATCAGCTGCCATAGGAGATTGTAGGCAGGGAACCAGACCGCTGCGGTCGTGATGCGGTCGCCCTGGCGCATCGCGTCGTCCGGAAAAGCCCATGGAGGGCTAAAACAGAGACGGGTCGGACACCCATGGAAGGTGGGTGTTTACATCAGGATTGTGATGAAGAAACCACGAGTCAAATGACGTGAAGACGTAACGAAATGGAGGTCAAGTCAAGACATTCGAAGGAGCGAACCGGAGAATGGGAATGGCTTCGCATTTGAGGCTAGGGACGACCGGGAACCTGGGACCAGTAAGACATCATAGGACCATGAATCGCAGGGTGATGAGCAGTGCACATCGATGTATCGAGGTACAGAAGACACCGGAGACCAAGAACCTGTAGAAGGCGGCGACCGCTGGTCGTGACGTTCGAGGCCTTGGTACATGCATGTCGAGAAGAGTGGTTCTCCAAGGTAACCGAAGGAGCCGAAATGCTGGTAACGGATGCCTAGTCGACGGGACCGGTATACAGGCGGAGTTTAATGTTCGGTGACAAGGCATGATGAGGGATAGGTGGCGTCTAGATAATTCAGCATCGGAGCCGCGGTTCCCTCGGGTGTTGAGAAGGCCCATGGTCTTGTGGGACCGTAGATAGAGGCCGAAGAGAACCGTGAACGGGAATCCCCTTTTCTTCTTCTTCTTTTTGAAAAAAGTGGATCGATGGTGGTCCGCAGAAGGGGATAGTGGTCACCGAGCAAGGTTATGGACCTGGATCCGAGTTCTTGGTGGTAGCAAGGGGATTGAAGGTGGACGGACGGCCGGGTAATAATGCTGGTTTGTGTCATGCAACAGGACGCGTCGTTGCGAAAGTAGTAGGTGGACCGTGAACTGTGATTCATGAAAGAGTTTCCAGGCTTGGGCGTCGGCCTAGGTCTTCGAGTCTGCGGTAGTTCAGACGTATGAAACATATTTGTTACAACTGGGGGATGCATGGGTGGATGGGCGCTCATACTGTAAAAGCACCTGGGTGCAGGGGCTTAGCAAAAATCCAATGCCGTCCGCATGAACTTGTGGGACCGCAACCGGTTGCAAATAAACACACGTGGAAAGCCGGTACGCGGGTGTTTGGTTGCCTGGTCCAGGATCGAGGAGGCAGAAGCAGGCACAGGAGGAGGTAGTGGCAGCAAATTTTCGGCAACAGGTGGTACCGGGAGCGGTACGTGCCTTGAGTCTTGGTGGAACCTGTATGCTGTTGGCACCGTTCAGCGAGGAATTATACAGTTGGAGTGATGCTAACCACTGTAGGTAAAATGAGGAGTAAGGAACGTCCGGATGCCGGGGGGAGCGTGGATGGTGCCCAAAAAGAGCCATGTGAAAACAGGGCCTAAGCATGAAGTTGACAAAGCAGAGGTGCAGTAGAAGCTGAGGACACCTTTGTGTTGCTCCGTTGGACACAAAGAGAGGTGGTGGTGACAAACGGGCAAATGGTCAAACGGTGTACCGCTGCCGGTGGTGTGTTGGAAATGTTAAAGAGGCACTGTTGCGTCGCTGTTCTTGCTGGAAAGAGACCGACTGGTAGAAGGAGTGCGAAGTGCGAAGTTGTAGTTAAGGCCGAGGAAGACAGGTAGAGACCGTGGGGACCGAGGCAAAGATCACATCAATGTTGTTCGGTAAGTCCTAAATATACCAGGCTTGGTAGGACCCGGAATGGCACGGCTGATGAGGGCTGGTCCACCATGACTTATGATGCTGGACGGAGGCAGTCTTGGACATCTGGCAATAGAGAGGGGCCTAGTAGTTGTTATCCCCCCCCCCCCATTTCAAACCAAGATGGTTGAAATGCCGGCAAGGCAAGAAAGAAGAGGGACTGTACTCCCCGTAATAAAAGTAGTTCTTCTGCAGCTTCCTGAAGAAATCATCCGAATTAGTTGAAGAAGCGCTGTCTGGCTAGCAGCAGTGGCCATAATGTGGCGGTGTGTGTGTGGTCCCCTTGGGTGTGTGTCCACAGCTGGCCGATGGACCTGAAGGACCGTTGACCGAGGTCCGAGTGGACCATGGACCGTGGCTTGAGTAAGAGTCGTGGTCCTAATGGAGCATCCAAGAAGTAACAGCTAAGTAACAGGAGCTGCCGATGAATGTAAAAGTTTCTTTTATGCTGCTGCGGTTCCCTTAATTGTTCCTAGCAGTCCAGGGCCTGGGGGACCGTAGATTGAGGTCCGACGGGATCGTGGGCAGAGGCTGAAGAACCGTCTATCTGTGGACACAACAGAGGCTCTGTCGAAAGAAGGAAGCAAGGGACAACAGACTGACAACGACTGAAAGGCTGGAGTCTAGAGATTAAGAGCGGTAGATAGAGCGTTGTTGCAGCTAATGACTGACATATGGCGACAGGTGACAGGGAACAGGGACAGGAGTCGCTGGTCAAAGTAACTCTTCAGAACCCAAAATCGTTATGCACAGCGCAGTGGTTGGGTGTTGTAGCTAGTGTCTGCGAAGGATGCCTACGGAGAGAGGGGACAGGAGACTGGAGCCATGTAGATGGAATCACGAACGACCGAGTTCGGACCATTCGTAAACAGGCATCGACCGACTGAATGCTCAGCATTGATACTGCGGCTCCCTCGGGTGCCCTGACGGGTCCATGGGTTTGGGGAACCATTGACAAAAGGCGAGGGGAAATTGGACAGGGAACCTCGTCTCTGAACAAGGTGGACCAATAGTGCACAGAAAAGAAGGCACAGAAAAGTAATGCCATCCGCGCGCCAGAGCGCAATGACTGGGATAGGTACTGGAAACAAGAAGCGTCTTCAAAGGTAATTGGGCACGATCCACAAAAAAGGCACCCAGGCGCTGGTCTCCGGCCCTCGAGTCCTAGTTACCTAGATGCGTCGTGTATAGTCGTAGTAGCATGTGGTTGCCCAATTGCTCGGACGCTTGTGCTGTGGTGCACGGATGCTGAAGAATATTCGCCGCAGCATGTGACTGCTTGGTCACTCGGTTGACCGTGCTGTGATGCACGGGCGCTGATGCACAGTCATAGTAGCTGGTGGATGCTCGGTCGCTTGGACGCTCGTGTTGAGTTGCACGAGCGCTGATGCACTGTCATAGAAACTGGAGGATGCTCGGTCGCTCGAACGCTTGTGCTGTGGTGCACGGTTGAATGAGCACCTGAGCTCAGGGATGCAGCGTGACATAATGCTGTTCACCCGTGGGACAGGGGACAGGTGGGACAGCAGTCGACTGGCTGGCTAGTAGAACCACAAGAACGAAGGTGGCAACAGTCCTTGATCTTCGAGCCCGGAGCGTCAGTTTTCCGGTCTCTTCGGGGGCCGATCTCCAATTGAGTTCCGGTCGCCCAGAGCATGGCGCACAACCTTAGCAGTAGGTGGATGTCCGGTCATCCGGTCACCCGTGTTGCAGTGTCCGGACACAAGAGTACCCGGACGGGTCTTTGTCTGCATACAGCTGAAAATGTGGGTCAAGGGAGACCGGGCCAAGAGCCAGAGGACGGTCCTCTGCAGGGACTGATGCATCGTCACAGTCGGACTGCTAGCTTGAAGAGATGTTGGGAGAGCTGAGAAAACAACCACACACGGTGGTGCCCTATGAAGAAAGATGTAGCAAGCTCCGACTCGGCTGCTTATATAGGGGCCCGTGCTACGAGCTCAGCAGGGAAGCCAACTTTCATCTCTAGGGGTTGAGAGCTACACCTTTAGAGATTAAGACACAAATTAATTAAGAATATTAATAGGTTATAGCTTATTATTGTGACAGATGCTGTTTTCATAATTATGGGGATTGGTAGTAAAAGGGTAATTTCTACGTCGAAGATTAGGAAAATTACTGCGGTAGGAAAAATCATAATGAAAAAGGAATTCGTGCTGTATCAAACGGATTAAATTAAACGGATTGTGAATTTGGCATATTTTCATTTATTAACTCATACAAGGTTTTGCTTTTTATGTGTGCTGGGGTTATTATTCATGCCAGAGGGGAGAGTCAGGATGTTCGTTTAATAGGCTCTTTAGTGGGGTTTATACCTTTAGTGGGAATATGTATAAATGTGGCTACTTTTGCTTTATGTGGAATTCCTTTCACGGCTGGATTTTATTCTAAGGATGCATTAATTGAGGTTTCTCTGGGAGGTAGTTTTAATTTCTTTATTGTATTTTTATTGATGGTTTCTGTAGGATTGACGGCTATATATTGTTTTCATTTAGGTTTTTATTTTATGTGGAGATTTAATCGTGGGGGATTTAATGGAATATTTGATGGTGGGTTGATGATGAATAGGGCTATTAGGTGGTAGTATATTATCTTGACATCTTTTACCTGTGGGAGTTGTAAGTATTACTGAATACTTGGACAAGGCTTTAATTTTGTGTAGTGTGGGTTGAGAGCTCCAATAGGAAGGATATGCTAGAAAAATCAGGTAATGGAAATTTTCATATGCAATGAAGGCTAAAATTGCAGGCCTTTGCACCTGCTTAATTTTAGTTTTTATTGCCCAATCGAAAATATACATTACCTGTTTTTTATAGCGATTTCCTCCATTTGAGCTATTATTCCCCTAGAAGCTTGAAAGTTGGTTTCCCAGCCGGGCTTGTACTACTGCGCATGCGCAGGATTGGGCTGGCTATATCTACTCGGCGCAGCCGTCTGATGGCATTATTTCTTCTCACCTAGTCCATGGAGGGGAGGCCTGGGTGGGACTTTAGGTAATGTATATTTTCAGTTAGGCAACAAAAACCAAAATTAAGCAGGTGCACGGCCTGCAATTTTAGTCTTTTTATAGCCAACGAAAATATACATTACCTGTTTTTTATAGCGAACTTTGTCACCTCGGAGGAGGGCTAGGTTCGCTTTCCCCTCATGTACAAGCCGGCATCCCCGGGAACTAGTCCCTGCCGAAGACAACCCTGAGTCCTAGACCAATTTCACTAAGAGCCAAAACAATTTGCGGGCTGAGGAGCGATCCGCTGTTTCGGAAAAGGTTACATCCTTAAAGAGGTCAGACAGTGCGGAAAAACGTTATAATTTAATAAAGGTTAACAGAAGCAGAAGAAGGAACCGAGATAGGAAATACAAGACAGGGAATCAGATAAAATTCCGAAATCGCTTACCTTGTTGGGAATGATGGTGCTCCCAAGTGTGAAGCGGACTGGCGGATGGTGCGTGTCATCGTAAGTTCTTTAGTAAACTTGAGGAGCGGACATCGTCCGTAGGATGGACTCTGGAAAATGTGTGAAGTGGGCAGGCGGATGATGAGTGTCCTTATGATAAGAAGACGTGAAGAGTGGATACCGTCCTGATGACGGATCGTGGAAAGTGAGAATGTGTATGGCGAGCGCATGACGCGGCAAACTCTTAGCGGACGTGAGGAGCGGACACCGTCCGCAGGACGGACCGTGGGAAACTAGAAATGTGGAACACAGTTTCGAAGTTGAATCAAGAAGAAGGCAGCTGGTTGGTGTAGGATGAGGGTCGAAAACAATGATTTTCCAGAGGAAGAAGAGACGCTGGTTGTTGAATGCTAGACACTTTGGTAAAGGGTGAAGGCATGGTTTGATAAAGCTGAAATTGTGAGGATACGGTCCTAACAGGGAGGCTAGATCGCGATTGTATCGTCCCCACATGGGAGGCGGATGAAGCGGAAACCACGCCGAAGATCGTTGGGTTGAGGAGCAAGAGACGGGAAGGACACGGAAACCTAGTGCTACGCCTGTAGCCTTGGATGAAGGATCTTGAAGTGGTAAATAGGAAGCGGATGGAGAGATTGGTGAGGCGTACATTCGGCAACGGGTGTGTAGTTGTTTGTAGTGTGTGCGGATGGTAGCACAAACATACTACTGAAAGTGATGAAGACCAGGTTACATGTAGTTGAGGATGCATTGACGTGAAAACTATGTGCAAAACGCATGAGATGCAAGAGGGGCGGATGCCAAGCTGTCCATTGTCATGCTTGGGTTGCCATCTGTTGAAATTGTTTTTGTGTTTGAAACACAGTACAATAGAGGAGCAAACTGCGCATCCGCGTTTAACTAGAAAGAAAGGTTACAACAAGATAGTGTCTTGTGCGTCCGGAGGATGCTTACAATAATTGAAGGCCAGAAGGGCAGGGACGTTAAACGGTGTAGGAGCTTCTTGGTAAAGCGCAGCTAGGGACGGCGATGAAGATATGTCCGCAGGACGAGGATGAAGCAGTGAAAGGATTGCGACAGAAGACGGGGCAAGTCTTACGACGTCGAGTGTGGGAACGGGCACAGTAGTAGGCCCTCCAAAGTGGAGATGCAGGAATTGACGAAACCCAGGCGTTGCGTGCACAGAGCTTAGTTCACACGAAGGGAATGACAACGACGGTTTATCAGTTCGAGCTCATGGGAGCATGTATCGTTAGCAGCACGGAGGAGAGTCTTTGTGGACATAAGGCAGGTAGAAATCGGATGGTCGTCCCGTTGCTTGTGTAGCAGGAATCGTATGGTGTGTCAGGAACGAACCTCCGAGGTGTAGAAAATGTCCCAAAGGCAAGTTGAATGTGGTGGACGCGTATTCTCTTCACAATAAACAGCAGGTCGTGTTGCTTTGGGATGGGATGCTACGGGAACAGAGGATGTGAATGGAAGTCTTGGAGGGATCAAAGCGTCGGTCCGAGGTTGAAATAGGCCTTGCAGGAGAGAGGTAGATCGGTGTTTGTAGCAGTTGACAAGATGCCGGTGATTCGTAGAGGTGCAAGCGTCGTCCCCCCCCTTCCCTGTTACCAGACCGAGGTCTAGCAGGAGGAATGACAGAGGACATGAGGAACGTGATGGTTAAAAACCAAGTGTCGTGAGGAAAGAAGTGCAGGTTGGGATGTGCTGGTGGCAACGAGGAACGTGGAAGCCGGGATGGACGTGTGAGGGACACACACAACCAGCCATGGCCAAAACCGGCCGCAGGAGAGCATCTCAAAGGAATGTCCCAAACGTTCCAAAGTTGAGGGGATGTAGGAACGAAGGAACGTAGGAACGTGGGGACGTGGGGACGTAGGAATGCAGGAACGTAGGGACGAAGGAACGGAGGATGGGGCATGGGGATTGGACCTGTAAGGGAGCAATGATTAGCACTGCTGCATAGGTTGAAGACCGAAGAAAGACGAGTGGACTGCAGTGTCAGTGTACATATTAGAGAAGATGGCTGTGCAGTAGGATGCGCAGAAGGTGACGGCGAGGAGGGATAGCATATCCTTTGGCTTAAGCAACAGCATCCAATGCCGGAGGGAAGGCAGGCAAAAGCCGACAGTCGGCGGTGAAACGGCGGCAGAAGCAACACACAGTGGGGAAGGGGGCCGAGGATGAGGAACAGTGCTCATCCAAACTAATCTCCGTTGTCTCCCAGATACAACGATGACACGAGCCGCCCTGGACAAGAACCAAGGGGAACGGCGGCTAGCATAGTACGAAGTGTTGAGTGACCCCGGAAGGGGAACGGAGGATGGGAGAGATCCCAAGGGACGGCCGCAGCACAAGATGAACTTGGGACAGGCTAAGAGGAACTGTCCATAACAGAACAGAGAAGTCCCATTGATGTACTTGTTGGGGACGGGATGTCCACCACTGAAGAAGAAATGAAGGTAACGTTCAGTCGTGGGACGGCGGTATGTGGAAGGGAATGTGGGGAACGGGACGACCACCACTGAAGTAGGAATGAAGGCAATGTTCATCCGTGGGACGGCGGAATGCGGAAGGGAACGTGGGGAACGGGACGGCCACCACTGAAGCAGGAATGAAAGGAACGTCCGTCCGTGGGACGGCGGTATGAGTTTGTTGCATCCGCCATCGGAGGCAAGACGTCGATGCTTCATTATCGTTGGTAAATGGATAAAAGATGGTGTTATCCATGTTGATGTAAATATGAAGCGTAGGACGTCGTCGACGTGTGTTGAAGGTAGAACACAGTACAGTGTGTAGACGGTTGAGGACAAGGTTGCGGACTGACAACGAGGCAAGAGATGAAGTGGGAATATGTCTCAAGCCGACTGTTTGTAGAGTCAGAGCCTTCATGTCATATTTATTTATTTATTAATTCATCTTGCCGCAGCGCAAGATGAACTTGTGACGGGCGAAGAGGAACTGTCCATAACAGAACAAAGAAGTCCCATTGATGTACTTGTGGGGGACGGGATGTCAACCACTGTAGAAGAAATGAAGGTAACGATCAGCCATGGGACGGCGGTATGTGGAAGGGAACGTGGGGAACGGGACGGCCACCACTGAAGTAGGAATGAAGGTAACGTCCATCTGTGGGACGGCGGAATGCGGAAGGGAACGTGGGGAACGGGACGGCCACCACTGAAGCAGGAATGAAAGGAACGTCCATCCGTGGGACGGCGGAGGTAACGTCCATCCGCGGGACGGCGGTACGAGTTTGTTGCATCCGCCATCGGTGGCAAGACGTCGATGCTTCATTATTGTTGGTAATTGGATGAAAGATGGTGTTATCCATGTTGATGTAAATATGAAAAAAATTTCCAATTTTCCAATTTTCCATTTTTCCAATTTTCCTTAGATGTAAATATGAAGCGTAGGATGTTGTCGACGTCTGTTGAAGGTAGTACACAGTACAGTGTGTGGAAGGATGAGGACCAGGTTGCGGACTAACAAGAGGAAAGAGTTGAAGTGGGAATAGATCCCAAGCCGACTGCTTGTAGAGTCAGAGCCTTCATGTCATATTTATTTATTTATTTATTTTTTTTTTTTTTGAGAAAACAGGAACGGAGCCAACTGCGCATCCGCAATTAAAATGCAGATTACAGAGTGTCAACACCAGGTTCGTCCAAAGGATGCTGAAGATAAGGAAGTATGATGACGGACGTGCAGGAAACACTGCAGGAATGAAATGAACGTGAGTGATAGTATAGGACGAGTCGAGGGACGCCTTTCTTCTTGGGTGTACCGTTGATGATGACGACAGAGCAACGTTTTTTTTTTTTTAGAAGGCATCCTAGTAGAAGCCATTCTTTGGCTGCAGCCGAATAGGCTATACGTAACCTGATTTTCAGCGGACTTTGTTGCGACACGTAGGATGGTGAGGTCAGCTGGTCTTGAGGACCGGTGGTTCCGTGTGGAGAGGATGGATTGGTCTTCTGCCTGTCCTAAAGACGGAGCAGAGGTAGTCTGGAGCGAGGCTTCAACTGGGGGGATCCAGAAGGTTCGTAGTAGAAGAGTGTATCCTAGCAGAGGCCATCCCGTGGATGGAAGCGCCTGCGGACGTAGGTGGTAGAGGATGTGAGGACAGCTGGTCCTGTAGGATCGTCGAAGTTCTTGTGTGAAGTCCTTTGCCTGTTCGTTCCTGAGGATGGAACAGACGTAACCGGGAGATCCAGGTCCTTGGCAGGAGAGGGCATCCTAGGCGAGGAAATCCTTTGGCTATAGGTAGATTGGATGCAATATGTAGGATAGACAAGGCAGCCAGTCCTAAGGACCGGCAGATCTTGAAGAGGCGGATGTATCTTTGTCTGAGGAGAGGACGGATCGATCCTCCATCTACCTGCTCCTAAAGTTGGGATAGATGGCCGGGAGCGAAGCTTCAACTGGGACATCCAGAATATCCTTGGCAGTAGACGGCATCCTGGCAGGAGCCATCCTACGAACAAATTCGAGTGGGATGCGTCCTATGGGATGATGAAGCTGCGTCTTATAGGATGCATCCTATGGGATGCGTTCTGAGGACCAGCGGATCCGAAGGAGAGGATGGAGTGGGGAGAGCTCAAGGCGGTCACGTTGTCGTGAGTGCCCTAGGAGAAATGATGCAATCGGACGGCTGCGCCGAGTATATATAGCCAGCCCAATCCTGCGCATGCGCAGTAGTACAAGCCCGACTGGGAAGCCAACTTTCAAGCTTCTAGGGGAATAATAGCTCAAACGTAGGGAATCGCTAAAAAAATAGGTAATTTCGTCGGCTATAAAAAAAATTGATATTAATCTACTTGATTCCATTGGATATCTTGGGTCGTAATGTGTAGTCTTAGACACCAAAACAGACTCCATAGGTTTAATGGTGTTTGAGGTAATAGCCATCGTAAGATCCCAGAAGCCATCTTGGACAACCTTTTGTATCAATTTTCGGGAGTTACGCAACTTTAAAAAAGAAATCATTTCTCAGGCACTGCCTCGCCACATGAACTTTTTTTTAAGCATCTTTGCTTGCTGTGTATGTAGCTTGGCTTGTTGCAGCAAAGGCAAATTTATTTTAAAATTGCGGTATTATGTCTAACAGGTAAGCTAACGAAATGTCAAGACAAACGTATAGTTTCACTTTCAGACAACATTCACACTTTTTACTCTACATGAAGGGGGGAGGGGATGTAAAACCGCTACCCCACGTGCAAAAGAATTAAAAGTTTTGCCAGGACTTTCTTTTTTTTTTTGGAATGGCCTTAGATGGTTTTTTTTAAACTCCCGACAGCTATCTTGGATGCCATCTTGGAAATCAACAGTTTCCGGTGGACTGATTAAACTCGACTTTAATATTATGTTATTTTTCAAGCAACTGGAGCCAGAATCCGTTGAAAAAACTTTTGTATTAGTATGTTTGAAACTATGTTGACCCATTTCGCTGAAAACCCTAGAACAGCCATAGGGGTCTAGCGGGACTCCCACAAGTCGTTATTTCACTAAAATTTTACTTAAAAATTGTATTTGACACCTAATTTTTTTGGACATTGTTTTGTAGCATTATTTTGAACATTTCCAGTGACTTTTTACATAATTTAGATTTTTTTCCGAAATTTATGTTTTGCAAAACTTTGCCATATTTGTGTTTTTAACAAAGTGAAAGCAAACTGCAGCTTTGTTTTATAAAAAATGGTTAATAAAATAATTTTGATTTTCTTAAGTAATACCGATTTTTTCTACATAATTTTGATTTTTTTGTCGTGAAAGTTATGTTTTGTGAATTTTTACAGCTTCGCAAAAAAGAACGTAAGCCACAGATTTTCAGTTTTTGTAAAACCAGGTTTTACTAAAAGAAACTAAGATGTGCCTTGATATAATTAATCCCTTTAAACTGTTTTCATCAAATAACACTAAAGAAACCGCAGGTTGCCTATTTTTGTATAATTACTTTGGGGGGGGGGGAACCCACCCAGGCAGGCCCGGACTGGCTCAATTCTTATGACCGAGCTCATAACATTTTGCCCCACCAAAGTAAAAAAAAATTGGCCCACCAAATTAGGTTTTCCTTAATTTTACAGGCACCAACCCCCCATTCCCCCTTACAGCATTCAGTTCAATCGGTCTTTACAAGATTAAACACATGAGAATTGCAATGAACAAATTTTAAAAAAAAAAGAAAAAAAGAGTGGGCACTGGCCCACCGGGCGATCGCCCTCCTGCCCCCTACCCAGATCGGGCCTGCACCCAGGACCAATTTTGGCTACCTAAGTTGAAAAAACGAAAATTTTAACAAGTAAAATTAGTTTTTACTAGCCTAAAATACTTACCTTCAATAATATTGCTAAAATCACTATTTTACGTGTTTGCTGCTCAAACATAACTAAAAATCCCATTTTTTGGTTTCTCCAGAAACTTTCTCCTCCTTCCGCTAGGGGCGCTGCCCATCTTACTATAGCGCCCCCTCCCCTGTATTCGCATCACTTCGTGAACACTCCAGTTCAGTGATCGTGGGGAGGCGGGTGGGTTCTTATTGAAGGTAAGTATTTTAGGCTAGTAAAAACTAATTTTACTAGTTAAAATTTTCGTTTCTTACTACCTGCAAATACTTACCTTCAATAATATTGCTGAATTCGTCATTCAGGCGGTGGGTTCTCACCCACTGAACCCAGGAGTTGTTTCTTAGAGGTAAAAAATCTACCCATCAAAACCAAATGAATTTTTTTTTTGTTTTGAATGATTTTAAGTGTTACCTACCTAGACCCGTAGTGCCGTCTTTATCCTCTCCAGTCTGGCATCATCCTTCTTAACCATTCTATGTTGACCTCCGTCAGAATGGTTTCACAGGGTGAATGGTTCCCATT
>JAHWFP010251452.1:0-42964 GCA_023313725.1 Lithobius niger
CAATGTAGCTTATGACGTAATTGAACCCCCTTTTGGGGGCCCTCTGGTGGCTGCTGAAGGGCCCCTCCCCCAGAAATTCTTGTCAGACTTGGTATTTTCGTAGTATATGGATAAATGTGGATCATTAAACATGTTGATCTTCAATGTAGATCATGGGGTAATTCCACCCACTTTTTGGGGGTTTTTGTGGGGGTTGTTCAGCTATACCCCCCGGGGTGGGCTTGTAAGACCAAGCCATTATTGTTCCCCTACAGAACACGCTTCTTTGAAGTTGGTAAAACCTTCTGTAGATTATGACGTAGAATTATCGTCACGGGCTCCTGGACTATAATGATCCCAAAGAATACGCTCTTCCAAAGTTTGCTCAAAGCGGCGGTAAAGGAGCGATCGTAAATCCGTGAGGGGGGGGGGGAGTTTTTTCTGGTCGAGTCCTTACACCCCTAGGTATATGTACAGCTTACAAACACGAATTTTAAAAAAAAGTATACAGTTGTTTACTTTTTATTTGGGGGGGGGGGGAAAAGTAGAGATTGTTTTATATCATCTCCCCGGGGGGGGGGGGATCACGCCAAGTGTTACAAAGAGAGAGAGGGGGTCTAAATTTCTAAAACAAAAGAGTTACGTAAATTATGAGCGCTCCCTAATGGTGCAATAAATGAAGACAAATCATGAAATAATTCCTGTCAAAGCGGTGTAAAGTATGGTAATAAAACAGTTATAGCATGGATTTTGCAACAATGGGCCGGTATAAGTGATTTAATGCATACTTTTGGTGAAGCGACGTCCTCGGAGCAGTGAAACATAATCGGGGGCTTCGCTCCCTCGGACGATTCCACAGCTCCTCGTACGTTGCTTCACCAAAAGTGTGCATTAAATCACTTATACCGGCCCATTGTTGCAAAATCTATGCTATAACCATTACTAAATCATTCTAATTATCCACGATAGAAAATATGCTTTGCAACCTGATATCCAAGTCTAAATACACCCTTTTATCTTAATTGAATGGCTAAAACAATTGAAAAAAAATGCAGTGCTACAGCATGGAGAAACCGCCACAACTCAGCTCCTAATTACGGACACACTACACTACACATTTGACCTGGGGGTTTGCTAGTTAATAGCAGGAGCCAATAAAACGAGCCCCTCCGGGGCGACATGTTCATTTGTTCCTGTTAATAGTCAATGGAAACGAACTCGTGTTTTTGAGGGATAATTAATAATATGACTCGATAAGTAGATTTTAAAATTATAAAAAGTGCTTGAATTTTGCCACCATGTTGGATAGCTCATCGTGTGAATACCTGGCAATTATTTAGAGCATTTTTTTAAATTCGGCAGTCCTTAAAACCTAGCAGTCAACACCAAACTTACATCCATTAGTATGATTTTGAGGTTTTGTATTGTATAGCAGCCATTTAAAAACAAAATGGCCACCATGTTGGTTTTTGGACAGGTTTCAGGTGGCAACCCTTCCTAAAAGTTTACGATGGGTGTGGGCATAAAGTACACCAAAGATGGTGTTGTCCTCACAGAGTGCAGTTTTTTTTTTTTTGCTTACCCCTAGGACTATTATGAGCTAAGAAGAACAGCCGAAGATCTAGCGCCATCCATTGGCAAAACATTTGAACAATATGAAAAATAAGGGGGGGGGGATCATGTGTTTCACTGTCAAGCAAAGGATCTTTATGGTCTTTTTGCTCTTAAGACTGTAAATGGCCTTAAGACTTCGTGGGAATCCCATCTGATACCATTTATTTTGACTTCAAAAAAGCTTTCGAATCGGTCATCCACCGAAAATTACTTCTTAAGCTGGATGGATGTGGTATTACTGGTTCCCTAAAATCTTGGATCGCTGCCTTTTTGACTAATCGTACCCAGAGGGTGAATGTGGACAATCACTCTTCGACCGGGATTCAGGTTCCCTGTGGGGTCCCCCAGGGGTCCGTCTTGGGCCCTCTTCTCTTCTTGTTATACATTAATGACCTACAGTTCACCGGCGACGATTGTTATGGGTTTAAGTTTGCTGACGACTTAAAGGTGGGTACTGAAAACATTTCCACGTTTTGCTCTCCTATCCTTGAGGAGAAGATCCAGCATGTTGAGGAGTGGTCTAAAACATGGCAACTCCCTCTTTCGGTACACAAATGTTGCACCTTCCATGTGGGATTCCTTAATCCCCGTTGTTTGTACCTTCTAGACCAGAAACCACTCCCAGCGTACCCTGATGTTTTTGACCTTGGAATCTGGTTTTCCAGAGATTTGAAATCTTCACTTCATTGTAGGAAAATCTGTACTTTGGCTTATTCCAAGTCTGCAATTGTGCACCGTTGTTTCACCTCTGGGGATGTCCCTACTAAGATTTGGGCGTTCAGGGTCTACGTACGGCCTATCCTTGAGTACGCTACCCCGGTTTGGTCGCCGTACCTTATAGGCGACATCGACCGTGTCGAACGAGTACAGCGTCGGTTTACGAAGAACTTGCCGGGATTCAGAGAGCTTAGTTATACAGAACGGTTGGAAAAATCCGGCCTTGAGCTCCTAGAACTTCGTAGATTGAGGTTCGACCTCATCCTCGTCTACAGGATTCTCCGTGGGCTTTTAAGGGTTGATCTACCATTTTTTGATCTAGCTCCCCGGGCTATTAATGCACGTGGCCATGACTGGAAACTAGTGTTTCCTACCTCCCACATGAATTGCCGCAGAAATTGTCTCCCTTCACATTGTTCCCATTTGGAATGCTCTGAGCAGCGACACTGTTGGTGCACCTTGAACTCTTTCTGGTTTCCACTGGAAACTACGCAGGGAACCATTACACAAAAGTGCCCTCTACCTTCTTCCCTGTAACTCGTTTTCTTTTTTTCTATCGCAGGAGGCCAGGAGCAGAGTAAGTGGTCTCACACCCCTTCTGCCGCCCTTCCACTCCGTGGTAAATTGTTATTATTATTATTATAAAATATGACCATAAGAATTGAGATAAATAGTTGTTGAAATTGTCATGGTGGTGACTCAAGAGAGGAGGTGGGGGGGGGGGGGGGTTTAAAGGTAATGTATGTTTCCTCCAGACAATAGAAACAATTTTCAGCCGGCCACCCCGAGGGCTGGCAAAATACTGTTTCTAATTGCCGTTTGGTATACATTTCCTGTGAATTTTTGCATTCACAGTTGACCTCGTCAGAAATTAAAGGAGGTGGGCAACACCTGACGGGTTCCCTAGGATTACGAGCTGCCCTCCCCCCCCCCAAAAAAAAAAATTCATCCTTCTCACCTTATTGAAAACAGAAAACAGGATTGGATCTCTTTCGTTAAATGTGGTGGCACTCAAAAAGGGCGTTTGTTTAGAGATGATGGTTCTCGCTTCAGCTTCCCCCGTTTTCAGTGCTTAAGGGGGGGGGGGGATGCATGACACGTCTAGCTGCGACTAAGGGTCTCAAACGGTTTAGTCCATTTTCTTGCTTTGTCATTTCTCTGAAGTAGTGGCTTGTGAAGACGGATTGGCTTCTCCAGGATGCAGCTTTAGGATTTCAGGTATTGCGATGTTACTGGGAAGGGCCAGCGGAAAGTGCCCTTATTTCATTTGTGGTGCAGTTGTCATGGAAGAAGCAATAAGTTGGGTTGGGGCCATCCCTCCCCAATGTCGGTCAAACGAAGAGATCCAAGTCGCCAAGTTGTCAACAGTTGGCGACTTGCCACAGAGCATGGCACTAAAAAGGGAGCATCTCTGGAACCGTACAAGTTAGAGACGAACGGTTTGCGGCATTATGCTCAGATTTGTAGGGGCTATATAACTCGCTTTTCTGCATTAATACTGGAGTCCAAGAAAATTGCATCATTTCGTTAATGCATAATTTGGAGAAACCATGCATCATACAAAACGCAGTTGGTATGTGGCGAATAGAAATTGTAAAATGGAGAGTGCTTTCTAAGGTCTAGTGGCCAAGTGGCGACTGCTACTAGATTGACATTCGTAAGGGTTGTGTGGGTCGATGGATAGAGCTTGAATCTCACTGCAGTAAAGGCTTGTGGAGAGTGTGGTTAGAAAGACGTTTATCGGGTACGGAAATTGAGGTCACAATGTTGAAGAGGGTTATAGAGTGCTTTTATTAGTGAGTCGAGTACAATCGAAAGGTCCCAATCTGGGAAGGAGCGATGAATGAATGGACATTCAATTTCGAAGGATTTGATAAAGGAGGATATCTGGAAGTCTTCAAGAAGGTGAAAATTTCCTGTTGCTTTAAAGACTGTTCTGGTAGAGGGGGATTGACTGGCTTAACTTTCCTTTTGAGACACCAGTAAAACCTATTTCCAGTGGTTATCATAGATTCTGTTGGTTAAATCCTTGATGGTGTGCCTGCAATTTGAGTTGCTTGTTTTACAAGAATTCTAGTCTATTCGAGGAGTTCGATGATAGTAGCCATCCGTGTAGGTGTAGGTAGCGGGTGTGTTGGTAGAATTGGCTCCCCTTTTCTTTGCGAGAGCAGATCTGGAACTTCTGGTAGGCTTGTTAGGAGGTCGATCAGTAGGTTTAGAAACAGTGGGAACCAAGGGGCTGCTGGCCAGTTTGGAGCTATTAGTAGGAAGATCCCTTGGGTTGTTTGAATTTTTTAGAGAACTGATAGTAGCCGTAGTAGTTTTAATGTAGTGAAGAGGTAAGTATAAAGGTTCATCCATGAAAACGTCAGGGCGTCTACTCTGCAGGCCTGGTCATCCGGAAAGGGCTGATGAATTGGGGAAGTTTGGCATTGTGCCCCGTGGCGAAGAGGTCTACCAACGGGGTGCCCCATATGTGAGTGATTCACAGATGGACTTCTTTAGAGACCATTTCCTGATGGAGGTTTCTGGCAAGAGAGAGAGAGAATCTGCAATTACGTTTCTGTTGCCGGGGATGTGGAGAGGTAATATGGTTGTGTTGAGTGTCCGGCAAAGTTTGAAAATTTCTGATGTGATCTCAGGAGGTTAACGAGAGCGAGTGCCTTCTTCTTTGCGGATATAGCGACTGCTGTGGTGTTGTCCGTTTGGAGTTGAACAGTTTTCGCTGTTATAAAGTGTCAAAAAAGGTTGAGGGCCAGCCAGACTGCTTTCAGTTCCAGAATGTGAATGTGATCTTTGTTGTTGAGGCCCCAATAGTAGAAAATTTCGTGGTGGTCTATGTGGGCTCCCCACTATTCTAAGCAGGCGTCTGTTAGAAGATGAAGAGCTGGTGTCGGTTCGTGGAGGAGGACTGATTGAGAGAGGTTTAAGATGACTGTCCAATTGAAAGTTGTCGTCTGTAGGCTTCTTTGTGGGGGTTGGGTGCATTTGATTTCCCCAAGTATCGATGCGAAAGTGGTGGAATGGTCTTGCCATAAAGGACAAGATTTACCATGAAGACCAATTTCCCGACGAGAGAGTTGAGCTCCGCTAGACTGTGTTTTGGTTTTTGACGAAAAGAACGGCAGGAGTTGATCATGTCTTCTATTCTTTGTGGTGAAGGACTGATTGTTGCAGATGCGAGGTTGAATGACACTCCTAGAAATGTAAATTCTGCTGGAGTACGCTAAGTGGTTGCTGCGGGTTTTGCTTCTTGATCCTGGGGAGGAGTGATGGCTGCGGCACTTAGGTGTTGAGCTGTGGTAGGATTTACCTCCTCTGAAGTGGTTGGAGTGGCTATGACATGCAGTGATTGCTGCTGCCCACTTTAAAACAATTCAGCTCAGCTCTGATCTGTGAAATATATATGCCATTATATCTGGTATGTTCCCAGATTTATACGTGTGTGCACACCTTGCATACACACACTTGGTCTTGCTCTAGTCTGGTACTTATTGTTCTTACATCTGATTTGCCCTAAGGTGTACCTGCTGTTTACCTTCAATCCTGTATCCAATCATGTATCATTATGCAAATGAACTGACATTATATATACTTGTGCAGAGACAGAATAAATTCTCGTTACCAACCGTCCACACCAGCCTATCCTTTCTAGCAATTAGGATAGTTTGCTTTACTTAACATTAAGTACAAGAATATGTTAAGTCCAAATACACATCACTATCATTGCTACCTGTCAAATTAAAAATGTAGCTTAGTTTGGTTTAAAACTATATGCGTTTGGCTGAAACATGGATTCTTTCATTTTACCCATCAACAACTAACTGTCAGCAAAGACATACCATGCGCATGAAGAATGTATCTGGTGTTTGCTGATTGGCATTGTTCCTTAATTACAATGATTAAAAGAATGTAAAACAATAAAATTGATCATTCAGGGTCCTGTAACTCCAGAAAGGCTCGATCAACTGAAAAAGTGGTCTCTCTGAGGCTGAAGAACCAGGAAATGTCTGACTTAGATCATGTTTCAGATTTCAGGTAAGTGCAGAAGCTTTTTTCTGAAACGGTGGCAGAACAAGAAGACGAACAACAACAACTGAACAGTTTTCAAATTTACGTGTGGCTCCCTGCCTTTACTCTTACACAGAATTGCATAATTTTTTATGTAAATGTGCCATCCGTACCTATTTACTATCTTTAAAAACATCGTTAATTTTCTTACTGTGAAACGCTATAATGTCAACAAAGTTCAAAAAAATTCCGGAAAAAATCACACTTTCACTTTCACAATCAAGACAACAGCATCGTCCAGCGAATTTTCGATAGCTTGAGCTGCTATCTTCTTCGGGCCTCAAGGATATAGGTCGGACTTTTTACGTTTTCCACTCCAGTTCGACGAACTATCGCATTTGAAGTTGGCTGGCAATGTTGCCTCCTGTATTTGCGCTGCGGAACTAGATCGTTCGTTCCTATTCTCCACTGATAATGAAGTCGACCTGCCAGATTGTTGCTCACTAAATGCTTCACTCTAGGAAATGAAGGGCCCTGAATGTTCATCAATTGCACATTTTCTTCTCGTGCTCTTGAATTGCAATAGTTTCAAGCAAGACACCTGAGATGTGGATCTCTCGTGGAATTTGACTTAATCAATGTCTCCGTCTGCTTCCAGTCAATCTCGTGCTCTGTCGCCATGCAATGGACTGCTATGCCGTTATCTTCAACTTTATTACGAACATTTCCCATATGTTGGGCCACTCGTCCTTACACCTTTCCTTGTCTCTCTATGTAAATGGCACCCGATACAGTTTCCCTTATATTACTCACTGCTCCCATCATTTCTTCGTCTCTCGATTTTTGGCTTTCTTTCACATTCTTGAGGCTGTGTTTCATACTACCGGTCATCCTCTTTTTCAACCCTTCCACGTTTTTCAAATATGTTCTGAAGCCATTCTTATGCAAGATGTCTTGTACAGGACCCGTAACTCCTTCCAAGTAGGTCAAGCTTACTCTAGGACCTTCTTCCACCACTTTCTCACTTTCACTCCCACCTCTCCTCTTTTCTGCTTCTATCTTGTATGTTTTCTTCTTTAGACAATTTAGAAGTCCTGCAGGATAGCCCAGTTTTAGAAATCTTCCTTTTGTTCTTTCCACGTGAGGTTCAGCCATCTCTTTGTTACTAGCGCTACGCACCATTTTCACAAACTCGTTCTTGGCAGTCGCCTTCAGCTGTTCTTTGGGGTGTCCCGAGGAGTCGGGAATGGCTCGGTCAGTTGCCATTGGCTTAACATACGGTTGGTATACCAGCTTTCCATCATCACCTCTCTTAATCTTGACGTCAAGGAATGGGAGTTCCTCTTCACGCTGCGCCGTACAGCTAATTCATTCTCTCCAGTTGTTGACCCCCTCTAGCACCTTTTCAAACTCACTCTTTTTCAAAATCGAATACACGTCATACACGAATCTCTTCCACATCCGCACGTGCAATTACGACTTCAGAATCATTTCGTCAAGGTGCTGCATCACCATTTCGGCGATAATTGGCAAGCTGGAGTAGCCCATAGGGGATCATCCTGCCAATAAGTTTTCCCATTGAACTCGACATAGATTGATGCCAGCAACACCTTAAGGAGTGATCGATCTCTCTTAAAATTCTTTCTCAGAACATCCCATCTTCTACGTAAAAAGGCCAGCATTTCAAGTATAAGGCGGTGGAATAAGCTAGGAAACAATCCTACAACGTCGAAGGAAGCCAATGGTGCTTTTTACATTTTCCACTCCAGTTCGACGAACTATTGCATTTGAATTTGGCTGGCAATGTTGCCTCCTGTATTTGTGCTGCGGGCCTAGATCATTCGTTCCTATTCTCCACTGACAATGAAGTCGACCTGCCAGATTGTTGCTTACTAAATGCTTCAGTTTAGGAAATGAAGGGCCTTGAATGTTCATTAATTGCACATTTTTCTTCTCGTGCTCTTGAATTGCAATAGATTCAAGACACCTGAGATGTGGATCTCTCGTGGAATTTGACCTAATCAGTGTCTTCGTCTGCTTCCAGTCAATCTCGTGCTCTGTCGCCATGCAATGGACTGCTATGCCGTTATCTTCAACTTTATTACGAACATTTCCCATATGTTGGGCCACTAACGTCCTTACCCCTTTCCTTGTCTTTCCTATGTAAACGGCACCGCAGTCCTTGCATGGCACCCGATACACACCTTCCCGAAGAAGATAGCAGCTCAAGCTATCAAAAATTCGCTGGACGAAGCTGTTGTCTTGATTATGAAATTGTGTGGTAAATTTTTTTCCGGAATTTTTCCAAGTTTTGTTGACAATATGTCCTATCTGTTTTAGCTTAGCTAGAGGGAGGACTTCACCGACATATACATCACCGCATATGATGGAACAGAAATCGTACATAATACATTGCTGAAACAAATTTAAATTTTGTTTTTTCCCTAGTAAGTTTGTAGGCATATAATCTTGTAAGTTTGTTTAGTAATTTTTTATAATTTCGTAATTGTTTTTACGCAATTTGGTTTAATCATTAAATAGGCCTACCTTAAACAGATCGAAGATAGTGTTTCAATGCTTTTAAAGGGACACCCGGCCTGCCTTATAACAGCCATGCGTAGATCGCCATTCGCGTATTTACCAGCGCTAAGGTCAGCTGGGATTAGGGATCGGCCGATATGACTTTTTACCGATACGATACCGATGAAAGGTAAACCGATACGATACGATACGATACCGATACAGATGTCGATACCGATAATAATAACAAATCACGACTAAAAGTTTCTATTTCGTACAAAAAATGCAACTTCGGTTTCTTGTTTTGCTTGGGTTCCAACTGTTGAGATTAGCCAAAAAGTTCTGTGCAGCAATAACAGCATTTTTACTCTTATTCTTACTTATGGCTTCAGTACATTCATTTTCCTAGTTAGATTTTAGTTGGTTGTTGTAAAACTTAACAGCGGCAGAACCACAAGTGCTACGTTTTCATTCCAAACTGAGCAAATGGCTTTGCTTTTCTCACTTGGTTGTTGTGTTTGCTGCGCTTGGCGTCAGTTTTGCAGGGAAGACAGTTGCATTTCTTGGCATAACAAATATCTGTATCGGAAGCCTTATAGTGGTCCGATACCGATATGGCAAAAATACCGATAAATACAGATTATACCGATACCGATATCAATATCGGACTATCCCTAGCTGGGATGGTAGCTGCGTTCCTCGCAGCGAGGAACGTAGCTGCATTCTCGGTTGGCTGTGGGAATAGTACACGAAACAGCATCAAGTTAAAGATTCAGTCGTCAAAACCGGAATGATTCTCGTATTTTAACATCACAATTTATAATTTTCTAGGCTAGTGTCTTATAATTTTGCTTCAGCAATCTATTGGGATAATTTATTTTAATTTGCACCGCATTACTTTTAGATTTTTGATCTCATGGTAATTATTAGAAATTAGTACATGCATACACAGAGATGAAACGTCATGATTATTGTAAGCGCGCAAAGCATCATATACTGTGGGACGCAGTAAATAAAGTTAACAATTATTCAACAGAAAATCTCCTAGACGCCACATTTTAAAATGAATTTTTAGCAAGGTATTGACTAACGGTAAGTAAACAGACCTTCGGGGCCGTACGATGATGATGATGGCTCTCCCTTTTGAAACAGGGTGCAGCCAAAGCCGCCTAGCCCTCCAACACAAAAAAACCCCAAACCCCCCCCCCCCCCCCCCCCCCCCCCAACCACTTCCTCTGCGGCTCCACCAACCCAACAGCAGCCCCTTTCCCACCTTGACTCCTGCCCCCTCTTCCCTCCAGCCCAGAAGCCACCTGATGGCCTTCCTCCCCCTCCCCAACTCTCCCTACCAGAACACCAGAATACCAGAACATGCTCCATCGTTTCCATTCCCTCTCCACAGATGCCACAGGTAATATCTTCATCGTCTCCCCCTGCTTTCAATTCCATCGCCTGAGTGTCCAAAGCTCCAGCCCTCGGCCTAAACAGCAGCACACCCCTGCAGTTCCCCTCATACCAGCTCTCCCACCTCATTCTGCTCTTTTCTTCACGATACCTTTCCATCAACGATTTACCTCTCATACTCTTCTTGCACTTTTCCACTTCGACATCCTTAATACCCCTCCTCCAACCCACTGCTCCCCTTCCACCAACCACCTTTACAAACTTCCCCGCCAATTTCTTCGTCCAATCCACCCACCGGGTACAGCACCTCCGTGTCACGAACTCGTACACCCTACTCACAATCGTATCCTCCTCCAGCCCACGCACCCTCCTATCAAATCCAATCTTCGCCGCCTCCTCCCTGGCTTCAAAGGACGACCACCGCATTTCCCCTTCACCACCTCTCCAGCCATGAATCTGTTAGCCCACTCCCACCTCCTACTGGAACCTCTCGAGCTGTTTCCAATAATCCTCACCATACACCCCCCCCCCCCTGCAAACATCACCCCCAGCACCGCTAACCCCTTCCAAAGAATTCTTGCAATCTCGCCGATTTGACACTACTTCATGTGGTGGATCGCGAAAAATGGCGCTGGGAGGAATATCCCTTTAACTTCAAGTGCATAAGTGTTAAATCCAAAGCCAATTGTGTTTTTTTTTAAATCCACTAACGTTAAATTGAACTGCAAAAGTGTTAAATCCAAGTACAAAAGTGTCAAATTGACGCGCGAATGCGTTAAACCAAAGTTCAAAACAAAGGGACTCGTCACAATATACGCGAACGTGCGGGCGTTGTTTATTAGCCCACACGTTCGCGTATATTGTGACGACCCTGTGGTTCAAAACCTGTAAGATTTGTACAAATGTGAAGCAAACCAAACTGAAACAAGCGAAAGCGAAATTATGAGAAAAGAAGGCGAACTGAAATGAAACGAAACGAAACAAAAGTGCAAAGAAACGAAAGCAATTTGAAACATAACGAAAGAAAACCCGAAAGAAAACGAAAGCAAAGTAAAAGAGAACGAAACCAATTTTCAAAAACAATAAAAGTCAATGAAATCCTTGTTTTGGTTTATTTTGTAGCGGCAAAATTTTTAACACTCAATTTTACACGAAGTTGTTTGAATTCACATCTTACCTAGCTTATATTACAAACAATAAGATTGTAACTTTACATACTCAACTCCACATATTTAATTAATACTTAATTGAATACTTAATTGAATCGAGGACAACTTTTTTTGTCTACATAACTTACATTTTGGCGAATTTTTTCTACCGATAAGTTAGGTGTGGAGGCCGCCATGTTGCTTCAAGCTTCAAAGATAAGACCCGCAATTTGTCATGGCAACCATGACCTGACCATGGCCATGAATTGAAGAAAATAATACACAAGTTTTGTTTTTAAATCTATAATTAATATTGAAAGATATACAAATTATTAAATTATCCTGAATTATTACGGCTTCAAATAAAAACATGTTAGTGTACCTACGCAGTTGTCATGACAACAAAATTGTAGTCAATTTGCTCTAGTCTGATTGGTTATGATGTCTTAATCTGTCCGTTCATTGGCTAAACGGATATATTTGTACGTGTGGCCAATCCATGGGAAAACCGGATGTTTATGCCTTAAGTAAAGCTAGGACCGAAGTTTATTATCTTTTTTGGTTCACGATGAATTAATAATGACTGGCATGGGGAGCACGAGGGAAGCCTAACGCCGGCAACGGCAAAATTTTATTCGAACACTCCAGTGGAAAAGATCCGGTAAATATGAATGATTATTATTCTTCAAGCCTAATTTATGATGATCCCGAAAAAAAAGGTGTGATTTTCTGAACGATTGGATTGTTTTCTTACTTTTTCGGTCCTTTTTTTTTTTTTTTTTTTTTTTAACAGGTCCATCGTGTGGGGCGAAAACCATAAACCCTAAACATCTTTCTACTTGACAATGGCTCTAAATTGGCTTGCCACCGAAGCTGGCCGTAAGTTCACAAGAACAGCGGTCGGAGTTCTGGGCGGAGCAGGATTCGGTGTCTATTTACTTCCTCACACCTACTTCTTAGACAAAACTAAAGAAATCGTGCAAATGTACAAGTAAGTTCCTAGGCGCAGAGGTAGTACTAGTAGTAGTTAGGATCGTGGAATTAAAAACGGCTAACGCGGTTTCGTACTGTGCGCATTCTTTACTTTTGAAGGCTGTTGTAAAGTTAGGGCCAGTTATTTTTCCGGATGTTAAATCTTCTATGGGCCAGCCCTGTGAAGTATTGGTTTTTACTCCGTGGCATCAACTTCAGTGGTCTTTTAAAAACTAATATTGATCGACTACTCATTCCTAGCAGTTGCAACGTAACAGCGCTTCGTAGTAGTGTTTTTAAACTAGAAGGACTTAGGGTAACTTTGTAAAGTCTACAACTGACCAAACTCCTCCCACTATGACGTCATTGAGCTGAGATTGTAGAGCCAAGGGAGGGTGTTTCTAAACTAGAGGGAAGTGAGAAAACTGTTTAACTCGTGGTAACTGATCCACACTCCTACCACTTGATGTAAGAGTGATGTCATGGAACTGAGATGTTGAGCCAAGTGAGGCAGGTTTTCTCTCTAGGGAAGTGATATAATGGGGACCTTGGGCCATTATTCCGGAACGATACAACTCATCGCCTTGCAGTTTATTCTTTAACTTGACAATCAATTTACAGAACAAACAAATTGTCTGGGGGCAAGATGCCATTCCGACCTGGCAAAACTGACGTGTGCGCAAAAGTTAAGGTGCAGAGGTGTGGCATGAGAGCAACACTAGGATGGCGGGGAAGTGGTCCACGTTATACTGAAATATTGAAAATGTCTGTATTTAGAAACAAAATCCATTGAAATAGATTAAACATCTGTATGTTGTCGCTAACATTTCTTTCGCTGAAAGTAGATGTGGCAGTGAGAAAGCGCTGTTTGTAAACTGATTACTAAGTGAGATAAAACTGATTGCTGAGTGAGACATCGCCGTTTGTAAACTGGTTAGGTTAGGTAGGTTTTTTCTCTCCTGATCCAACATGGCTGCCAACAGGATGGTCGTGTTACGGAAGTGAGATACTGAAAGTGCCTGTATTTAAGACAAATCCAATTAATGGTTGTTAGGGAAGTGAGATGCTAAAAAGGTAATAATAGCCGACAGTTTAACAGAACCATTCCAAATCGCGCTTTTTTTGTACTAACCGATGCAGATCTTCAAAAAAACATTGAAAACACGTAAAACGACAGTAGCAGGAAAACCTGATATGCATTGCAATGAAAGAAACGGAAATTTCTTCCCCCCATCTTTTATTTCCAAATTTACGCTCCTCTCTCGCGTTGCCACGCTCTCTGCTGCTAAACTCGCATCAGAAACCACTACCAAAAACTTGTTCACCTAAACTGAAGAAGTGCCGGGAACGCGAGCAAGGCAGCGTAATTTGGAACATAACTTTTCCATTTTCTCGAAGTCCCTTTTCGTGCTACTGTGTTCCCGGAACATGGCTGCCGCTTTAACACGGTTGGGCCGACCGTTTTACGTGGTTTTAAAACGTATTGGAGAATTAAAAACGTGTTTAGAGAACTTAAAAATCGTTTCCCCCTATTTTTTAAATGTGAGAAGAGAATGAAGATCTTCGTCGGTATGTACCAAAAATGAATTTTTCGTGGTTCGGTTAGACTGTATAATAACCACCGAAAATGGCTATATTTAGAATCCAATCACTGGAAATAAACCAGTGACAAACCCCGCCGCTGATAAACTTAATAACGTTGTGGGGCGTGGCTAAGAGGAAACTTCTGTCTTACCTCAAGTTTAGAAACACAAGCAGTACCTTCCTAAATCACCGAACAGAGCAAACAAAACACCACATTCTAAGGACAGTAACCGTGAGCAACCTCAACATAGCATTCCAAAAGAGTTAAAGAATGATGCTGATGCATCCAAAATCGTCTGTAAACTGGGAATTGTGCTCGCGCATCCTCAAAATTCCACTAAGTAATACCTTTCCGTGCTGCTGCAATTCGTTAGCTCCTGCAATCCCTCAGTCACGTTGAAGATGACATCCACATCCATTGAAAGGACATTGCGGACCTAACCTAACCTACCTAACTGACAATAACAACAAAACCACACGAAAATGGCAATGACAAACAACGAAAGAAAAATTTCCGCAACGTTTGTTGTGAAAATCGGGTTTTCTGGCTACCCGGTTTCCCGAAAACACCTCACAGTATGGCTGCCACCGCCGTAGCTTTAACGTGTCTGTAACTAGCATTTTACGTCTTTTGAATAATTTTTTGAGAAGTTTATACACGTTTCCCCCGGATTTTGTGATGCGAAATGGTGTTAGGATGAAGAGTAGCGTCGGTTAGTACAAAAAAAACGTGATTTGGCGTGGTGCCCCTAATCTAGATAATTACCCACGTTTTTAACTTGTGCCTTTGGAATGCTGTATTATAGCTCGGTCCATAGTTTTTCATAACGTCTGACGTGATGGTCTGTGAGAGCTTGGTGGTTGTTCGTTGGCAGGGGTAATATCACTACTTTCTAAGAGGAACACTTCGGTTAGGGTTGGAACACTATTTAGTAACTTGGTGGCAGTTATTTTTGTTTTGATATCACTACTTTGATTGGCTGAAACTTGGCGGGTTCTTTCACCCTTGAGGGTTCGTTTTTGATATCACTTATTTTCTTAATTTCTTATTTTTCGTCGTAGTTTTGCCAATGCTTAAGTCAGTGGTTGAGTGCACCTGCGCATTGAGCGGCCAGTGGTCGTGGTGGCCAAAAAACACGGCGACGTGCCGCGCGGCCACGTCTGTTTTTCATTGATAATTCTCGATCACGTGGCAAATAATGAACCTGGAGCAAGTATGGTCGCCCTGTGGCCGCCTGCACGCTACCGGAGATCCGCTACAAGTTGAGTGGGCAACCAATGGCTGGGTTTTGCTGGGCCACACAAAAAGTAGTACCCAGACTAATCAGAACGCCACTTACTCCTTTGCTACCTGTGACGGTATCCCATGAAGCATCGCAGTAAGACCTGATGCTTCCAATATCTTCCAAACGGTGATGTTTTCTTGTCAATAGTCCCCTTCAAGTATCTCCAGACTCTTTAGTGCTGTTAGATGTGGAAGCTTAGGAGCAGCCGACTTAGCTGGATGACTGAATAGGATGTCTGGATGAGTTTGTATTCCGAGAAACATGAGTGATCCTAACATTTCTAGATATATGGTTTTATCAACACTAATAGAAGCACTACAGTCGTCCAAAGGCTTTAAGTATAGCAGAGACCGTCTTGACAGCATTGGCATCTGTCTACTTGAAATAATCCAGCTTATCTTGGAAGTATTTGGTGTTAGACCAGGTGATATAATCCTGTGTCCTCTGGATCTCGTAACTTATGTATTTTTGTCCATGCACTTTCACTACCTCCAGGTGGAGGCATAATGCAGCAAGAAAAGACTACTTTGCAGCAAGATATACTTTGTTGGATTTTACGCTCGCTAACTTGTCATCAACGAAGAGAGCATGAGCAGAGAATCACCCAATGACTACACAAACACACGAGGATCAAACTGTGATTTTATAAGTCCGAGTTGTCTCAAAACATTACTTGTATTGATGATTCTGACAAACCGTACAGAGATTTATTAAGCAGACAGACTAGTTCTTCACCTTTCTCCCCCTTCTCTCATAACCTGGAAGTTACGGTGTCAAGATAGTACAAGGAGTGCTGAAGTTGTGCTGACACGGCGAGCACAAGTGTGACGGAAGAATTCCGAATCGTTGGGGAGTATGAGGTGAGGTAGTCTATCTTTGGATGTTCATCCCAAGCAACGGCTACGAGTCTTGCTTTCAGTTTCCGGAGAGATCCGTCTGGATTCAGTTTTTTGGCGAAAACCCATTTCGAACGAATAATCTTGCTCCGGGTGGCTTGGTACAAGGTTCCAGACCTGGTGGGCAGTCAAGGAGTCCAATTCTTGCTGCATCGCTTGGGACCATCCATCGGGTTCGCGTGATGCTAGAGTATCACGGTAAGTCTTAGGTGCGGGCATGAAAATGGCCTCGAAGATGTGACGAATCATAACGACCGGCTCGTCGTCATCAGAATCCAACGTGTCTGAAAAACTGGACAACTGCTTGTTGAGCAGCCCTGTCGCTCAGCTATAACAGCCTTCGTCGTTCCTTGTGGGCGTTCTCTGACCTCGTCATGGACCACATAAAGGTTACTACCAAATGATAGTTGAACCAGAGCTGTCTGACGAGTTGAAAGGGTGGAAGTAGCCAGTGTACTTCAATATGGTTTTTATCATACACGGCATCAATTTTTATCCGTGTTTATTTTAACAAGTGAAAATCCAATCATATAACCCCCTTTTTTAGGGCACACTTGATGTTTTTGTTTGTAATTCTTGTCTGGGCCCAGGTCAGCCAGACATGGCAACCTTCGTTTCACCCTCAGTCGACAACTTGATAGACTGTAATAGACTGGTGCAACAATAACAACGACCATCTGTGGTTAATACATCCACATTCCGTCTTCAACAAAAACAAAAAAAACATTCTCGTCCAAAGAATACTACCAATTCTTGATTTTCGTAGAGGCTAGTATCGTTGCTATATAGCAGAAGCACATGCAGGAACTCGGTCCGTGTACAAGGTTCCAGTCACTGCCAATGTTAGTGCATTTACATGACAGGTGATTGCAAACGATCATAAACATAGCTATTTAGTGGCCAGCCAGAACCTAAAATAGTATAGTTCAGGAAAAATTCAGTTATCTTTAAGATTGAAACTGAAAATTGAAAATCTGTTCAATAATGCATGAAGCGAGATTATTGGCCCCCTTTTAAACTGTCTTTCTTGTAGCGTCTAAGGGAAAAATAAAATGCCTTGTTTAACAACGAAATTGACCATGCGGGCAGATTTTTTTATTTTGTTTCGTGCTGTCTGTCGATAGCGAAACAGTATGGTGGGCGAATAACTGTTAAACCTTAAAACGCAATTGCAGTTATGGTGTGTGTAATAATGAAATTTACTTTACGCCATAGAACTTCTTAGCTAAAATGCCCGATGGACACGATATTCACTGCTCTACGTTCGTCATCTGGACGACGACCTCATTGCACAATGCGTCACGACGGTCAAATATTGTAAGCAGATAAACTCCAGAAGCAGAACTTTCTGCGACACCAATTGTAGGAAAAAATTCAGCTAATCTGTTTCTAATCGACATGTTTATTGGTTTTTATTGAAAAACTTTTCAGCGCTTTGCCCTATTGATCTGAATGTTCCATCAATGGAAAGGTCTCGTCGAGGTGATTAAAATGGTGTATTGGAACGTCAAATTGGTCAAAAATTGACGAAGCGGCAGAAATTTGGTTAAAATTTGTCCACAGCACCCTTCCACTAATAAAAAGGATCACGCGCACTGCCGTTAAACAAGGAATTTTTTTTTTGCCCTTAACTGTTTGATGACGGTTTAGAATAAAATTTCCTTCAGAAATGTTTCTATTCGTATTTTAAGTAAAATTTGCCATTGTGACCCAAATTCGTCAGTTAAATTAGAAAATTTACTTCTACGTATGATACACATACAACAGTGTGTATTGTAATTCTTAGTTTTAAACAGCCGCAATGTTAGTTCTTAATAAGATCCACGGACATAATTGGACTTACATTTTCTGCGATTTCGAAACAAATTTCGCAAATTTCGAAACATTTTCTCGAAATGAGTTATGAAAATTATTCTTGATGTGGTAGGTAAACAATCACTAACTGAAGTAAAAACACCAAATTGTCGCAAAATTCAGTAAATGTCACAAAATGTCACAAATCTCCAAAAATAGCACAAAATTTACCGCAAAAATGACAACTAGTTACTGGAACAAAATTATAGAGCAGTTCTCACCGAAGCAATACTCGGGTGAATCTCTACCAAATAATGCTGTTGGAACTAGGTAGCCGTAAGTAAACAGTCGATCATCATCAGCCATGTATGTGGTGCGTATTTGTTACAAAGTTGGGCGTTCACCGTTGTAATTTTTGTTATTATAAATTTCGTCAATATACGAGTCAAGGGAATGTCGTTATTGAATTCAGCCGCCATATCCATCACCGCAATATTGCACCAAAATCCTGCAAAATTGTGCCTTCATCGCAATAAAACTCGGCGCAAAATTGTGCTTAGTATTATCGCGGAAATTACATGTCCTTATATATTGTAATTAAGAGTATATCGTACCTTGTAGTGACGTGCTTTTTGCATCATTTTACGACATTCAATTTTAAACTGCTGCAGTAGCCATTCTAATGAAGATAAATAGATCTGATTAGGCTACAATGCAAATTTAATTGTCCTACAAGATAATTAAAACGATTTATTTTAATTACGAGCTAACCTACCGCAGTTTATCTATGTTGAAGCATTGTTCTTTTCGCGTCGTTTCACGACAAATTCCATCTTTAGCCGCAGTAGCCGTTAAAATGGATGTGATTAGGCTTAGTTGAAATGTATGAAAATGTATATTGTCCAAGATGGGTAATTAAAATGATTTATTTTAAGTTAGGACTAAGCTATAGCAGTTTATGTATATTGTAGCACTGTGCATTTTACATGTATTTACCAAAAGTTATATTTTAAACTGCTGCAGAAGCCATTCTAATTAAGATAATAGATGCGATTAGGCTTAGCCTAGATGAATGAAAAAGATGTATATTATTCAATACGTCTAATTAAAACTATTTATTTTAATTAGGAACTAGGCTAACATACGGCAGTTTACATAGTGATTTTTGCGTTAATTTACCACAAGTACAATCTTTAAAGCTGCCACTCGCTTTTCTAAGATAAGCAGATGTAATTAGGCTTGGATGAAAGACGAAGACGTATATTTTCCAACAAGGGTAATTAAAACGATTTATTGTAATTAGGAGCTAAGTTACGGCAGTTATCTGCATTGTAGCGCTGTGCTTTGCTTTGTTTTCATTTACCACAAGTTATCTACATGTGTGCATGAAGGCTGGTACGTCGCAAGCCTTGTTCCCTGAAATTTGAGTTCAACTTACAGTTCGTTTCGTTCAAACATCGTATTGCGCGCCGCTAATACAACAAACTGCGGCAGTTAGCATTACTTCCACTAGCTTCATCAGGATCAGATTCTCAGCATCCTAGTGAAATACATTCGCCTCAGCGTTGCTTCGCGAACCATTCAACCGATTTTCAATTACTATATCTTTTTTGAAAGCTAATAGAATTTATTTACAAAATAATCGCAACGCTGTAAAAGAGCAAATTAGCAATTGCATATTAAAAAAAATTTAAAAGAAAGAAAAACAAAAGAAAAACAACATGAGGATCCCCTGTGGGCTGGGGGTAGAATAAGCCCACCGTCGTGTATGGAAAATGTTCCATGGCATCCCGGTAACCAACCTGAGGCGTCCCGGTAACCAAACTGAAGCGTCCTGGTAGCCTGCCCAAAGCGTCCCAGCTATATACAGCAGTTAGCATTTTAATGTCTTACTTTCTCCCTTGACCGTCCCGGTAACCACGTTACCAGGTTACGGAAGATTTTCCATATACGCCCACCGTACCCCTGCGTGTCGTAGAAGGCGACTAAAAGGGAACCCAAGATCAGTCTGCTAGTGTGCTAAGGGTCTGCATGGCGGAGGGTTTTTAGTCCGTCTTGAACACTAGCAACCTCAACACTACGGTGTGTATGGCGGGCAGGTTTAACACCCGTCGCAAGCACTAGTCGGAAAGAGGTGAAGGGACATCCGGACAAACCGGGCTCGGGGTGGCTGCTTAGAGGATGTTTGGTGGTTTGAATCCCCTTTTGGGTTTGATTCCAATTTGCCCGTTCTGGCCACTGGGCTTTTCATCCTCATCCCCCAGCTTGTTGGCCGTGTGCTGCAACCTAGTAATCCGTGGTGGCGGAGATCCTGGCTTTCGGGCTTTGGCTCCTTATTCCGGAGGACGGGTGGCCTGGGCGAGCCGGCCTAAGGTCAATCGGCTATAACTTTTCGGGTCCTGTCGATGTGGGGAGGTGGCTTGTGCTGTATCCATCTGCATCACGGACCCGAACTGTTTGGGTTATCGACGGAGGTGGTGTGTACGGCTTCCTTGGTGGCCTCGCCTCTCGGCATGCTTAGGCTGCCACCTCACCGAGATAGACGGCGGTGTTAGCTTCCTGGTGCAGGGCCCTGGATATGCGGCTTCCGGCCCTGCATCACCTGAGTGCCACGTGGGGTTTTCTTTTCTGGGGGGCGCACCGCCGCGACTTCTTTTTGCTCTACATGGCAACTACTTCCCCCCCCCTCCCCCGGAAAAAATTTCTCCCCCCCCCCAAAATTCTTCCCCTCCTCGCCGCACTAGCAAGCGCCAGAGGCGGGAACCCGAGATGGTTGGGCCTGGTGCCCAGTTACCAGACTTTAGTACGAGTCGGGACCAAGTCCCGAAGTTCCTGGTGGTGACAGGCGAGGGCCGAGATGTTACACAACTCGGTCCATTCGCTGTTTACAAAGCTCTGAAAGGGATCTGTGGTTCTGATCCGAATGGTGTCTCTCGGGCTCCGTGCTGGGGGATACCTTGTAGAAGTTGCAGACGATGGTCAGGCGAAAAGGCTTTTAAAAGCGAGTGCACTGGGGTCATGCCCAGTGCATGTCGAGCCGCATCGTACTTGAACAGCAGCAAGGGGGTCGTGACATGCTTTGATTTAAGGGGTCTCAGTGATGATGTCATCCTGGCCGAACTCAATTCACAGGGTGTTACGGCTGTGAGGCGGAAAGGCGAGAATGGTGCCCAGCCAACTGACGCCTTTTTCCTGACCTTTGATACGCCAGTTGCACCGCAGCACATTACTGCTGGTTACCTGCGCTTGAAAGTCAGGAGTTACGTTCCGAATCCGATGCGGTGTTTCCGCTGTCAACGCTTCGGCCATACCAGCGGCTCGTGTAAAGGTAGGCCTACCTGTGTTTCCTGTGCTCGGACAGCCCATGAAGGCGTGGACTGTGCTGGCCCAAAGCAGTGCGTCAACTGCGGTTGTCAGCACCATGCCTCTTCACGGGACTGTCGTGTTTATGTTAAGGAACGTCAAGTGCAGGAACTACAGGTGAAGGACGGGCTTTCCTACTGGGAGGCCCGAAAGAAAGCCAAGCTATCGGCACCGGCAATGACTCGTTCTTTTGCGCAGGTGTGCAGTGCGCCAATGCCTGGCCCAGTTAGTGAGTCTGCTGATTTGGCAGATTTACGCGCTGAGCTCAGGTCTTTGACGAGGACGGTGGGCAAGCTTATTACTTTGTTGACCCAGCAACATCCATCTCTGCAGAGTCTTTTGGGTCCTTCGGACCCGGTTGCTGCCTTGCCGTCTACATCTGCCCAGCCTGCAAATGCTTCTGCTCCTGCTGCTGTTCCTGCTGCTGCAACTGTTCCGACTGTTCCCAGGCAGGTTAAATCTTCAGCTAAACCTCCGCCTGCCCGGAGTGAACCACAGAAAACGTTGAAGGCGGCTCCTGCTGGTAAAGCCTCAACACCACCCGTGAGGACGTCTCCACCAGGAGAGAAGGTGAAACGGTCGTTAAACTGCCAGCTTGCTGAGGGGTCCGTTGTGTACCCTCAGCATCTTGGGAGAGATTTCCTGTTCCAATTCTCCGGAACTTTTTCCTCCTTCCGAGGACAACTTCATTCTGAACCTCACTCCATCTTTTGATTCGTGTGAGGATTCGGATGTTTTCGGATCGCCCAGAGGAGGAGTTGTCTTCAGCCCGCCCTAATGCCTGCGCATGCCATCGTTCAGTGGAACTGCCAAAGTTATCGGACCCATGCCGAAGAGCTGCGGCTGCTTTTGTCGCATTGGCGACCTCTGTGCTGCTGTCTACAGGAAACCTGCTTTAAGGCGTCAGATAATCCGGTTGTTCGAGGTTATTCTGTCTACCGTCTGGATGCTGACCCTGTGCCACGTGCACATGGTGGTGTTGCAGTGCTGGTTCAACACTCTCAGCCCACATGCAGTGTGCGGTGGTTTTCTTTCCACTTCGATATTACTGTCTGTTCGCTTTATTTGATGAGGTCTTTGGGGTTGGTGACCTGGAGGACCTGGTCCGCCAGCTTCCTGCCCCTTTTCTGTTGCTGGGCGACTTTAACAGCCACCACGTCCAGTGGGGGGGGGACCTCATACGGACAACAAAGGGAGGATCCTTGAGGAGTGGATGCAGAGGGGGTCCGTCTGCATCCTGAACGATGGAGCCATGACTCACTGTAACCTGGCCACGGGCAATTGGTCAGCGGTGGACTTGGCCTTCTGTTCACTTGCCATCCCAGTTCATTTCACTTGGGCTGTCACTGCCAATCTGCATGGGAGCGATCACCTCCCAATTGTGTTGTCCACAACACGAGGGGGTTCTGTGGCCTCCAGGCCAGCTCAGTGGGCGCTTAAACGAGCTGAGTGGTCAGCCTTTGCTGGGGCTGCTGTATTTTAGCGTGCGGTTGAGGACTTTTCTGATGTGGATGAACTTTCCACTCATTTCACTGATGTGGTCCTTGCTGCTGCTCATGCTACTGTCCCGCGTACGTCCACGCAGCCGAGACGAGTTCCTGTTCCGTGGTGGACACCAGCTTGCGGACTGGCCATTCAGGCCCGCAGGCGTGCTTTGCGTGCATTTACGGTGAGCCCCACTACTGAAAACTTTGTAGCCTTTAAACGCTGCCGTGCCCGTGCCCGGTATGTTATCCGTGAGGCTAGGCGTGCTTCGTGGTTGCCTTATATTTCGTCAATCACGCATTCCACACCTTCTCGGCAAGTGTGGAGGAAGGTGCGCCAGGAAGCATGCCTTCCCCGGTGTCGCAGTTAAAGGTAGCGAATGCCATGATCTCTTCTGTGCCGGATATCGCCGATTGTCTTGGGTCTGCTTTTGCGCGGGTCTCGAGTGATGACCATTATGATCCTGGTTTCCTCGGGATTAAGCGTAGAGAAGAGGCTCACTCTCTTAGACTTTCGCTCCGATAGGCTAGAGGAGTACAATTTGCCGTTTACCTTGCAGGAATTTGTTTCAGCTTTGTCCAAGTCGCATGATTCCGCCCCGGGGCCTGTGTAAAAGCAGTCCGCTTGAAAACTCGCTTTTCACTTTTTTTTTATTTTTGCTCACGTAGCACAAGGCCTCGCTTGGGCCGCTTAGAAGCCTCAATATTAAAATTGCTGTATCTCCGTGAAAAATGGACCAATTCGGCTGAAATTTGTTTTGCTTAATAGCCCATTACTTTGGCTTTCATTCTGCGGGAACAGATCCCGAAATTTCATTACCGTTAATTCACAATGACGTTAACAAAAACGCTCCAAAATTGCCGTAACGCACGCAGCGCTAGCCGCCATTTTTCGCAAATTTGTATTTAATGTAAATACCTTTGGTTAATTCTTTGGCATAAAGCCACGTAGTTTAGTGCTGTTTTAGGGGGCACAAATGTCAGCATCCAATTGCTATGCTTTCATTTATCATGCATGTAAACATCGTGCTTAATGTTTTTATCTAAACAGCGGTGACGATCTCTGTGTTCATAAAAAGGTTGACTACATTTCTCCATTTATTTGTGGATGCAATTAAATAACGCCCTACGAATTTTAAATATATTTCAGCATTAACTAAACTACCGTATTTAATCTTTTCCCTTATGCTTATAACAACAACTTTTATTAGCATAAAATTTGTTTCATTTGCCCTACCTAGCTCGGACAACATGGCTTAGCTTTATCTTTAATATTTAGCGGACATCAGTGTATCTTGTATTTTTTTCCAGAGATCTCCCATCCTACAGTAGTGACTCGTTTTACCTTCTGCAAACCACAAAAAATGCCTTCTATTAATTGGTCAATTTATTAAATCCAGGTGAACAAAAACCATCCTTCAATTAAGAGTTCAAAACTCAGTCATTTCAAGTTTCACTTTCAAAACTTCCATTCCTACGATTTTTCAATAGCTCTACTTGATCCAATGCATTTGAGAATTTAGTACAGTAGAGATTGCCATTGTCTTCGGTGCAAACGGATTCTGACTGCCTCTTTTCAGCCACTCAGGGCTCGGCTTTGGCCTACCTGCTCACCCACTCACGGGCCTGAATAGTAAGCCAATCACGTAGCTGCTACGACCAATACTTTTGCTTGCCTTGTTGCCCAGCAACAGACCCGCCTCCTGTCAATCTGCTGACGTCAATAGCCAAACAATAGAAAATCGCATCCTCGAACGTCCGCGCAGCGGCAGCCTTTTATTATTTAACAAACGCAAGGTAAACAATCGACAGCACTTGCTCCGACATTGAAGCTACGTCACTACGACAGTTGGGATGGAGATTCCGAAGGTCCGAATGTTGCCATGCCGGGCACGGTAGTGGTTAGGTAACTAGCGGTTATTTTAATTTTTATTTTTTTGGAAAAGTAACTCTAAATTTTAAACTTTAAAACGTAACTTACTTTTATCTTTAATGTCGTAAAATTTATGTTGGACTTAGCCAGCGGCATTCCTGACAACAGGCCAGCATAACGTGAGGGTTTGTCTGTTCCCTTTCTAAAAAAGTTTCGTTTATTTATAGAATCACCAAGCAAGCTGATTCTTAAATAATCAAAACTCTTCAGGTCTCGTAGCGTTATTTATGGTAGAACCCTGGTAATTCTAGCCCGACTCGAGAGGGAAAGGTTTTAGCATAATGCATCTTGTCTAAACCTAGCTGTTGTAATTTAATGTATGTCCCATTGACTTAAACAGAAACCAACTATTTCTAGTCGAAATTGTAAATCGTCCTGAACTAAAGTATTTGTTCACTTGTGGATTTTTAATGTAAAATTCCGTACTGCTTTTTATTTAAAGCCTTCTTGTTGTAAAGAAAATCAACTAGTTACCGATGTAGTGTTTATTTAAACATGTTTATAAAATAAAACCAATTGTTTCACTGTGATTTATGGCTAATTTGAGGTTTTTAAATAACGAAAATTCATCTTATTTTTAACCTAAGAAAGTAAACAAATTAGCAGCCCCACCGTTGGTGGCAGCGACCATTGAACTTAGTTTAGCTTATAGTAACGCCTATCTTTACCCCAACTTGGAGTAGAAATGAGCAGTGTTTTTATTCCGCAAAAGTAAAAACGGACACTATCGAAGTTAAGACTGAAACCGCAAACGCACCAGACTAGCAGTTCTGTCTCAAGCACCAGTTGAACAGGCAGCGCCGCTACACCTGATGATGTTCATGATCAACTGTTGAAACAACTGCCTCTTGCCTCCCAGCAGTTCTTGCTGGGGATGTTCAACCGTGTGTGGGCAGAGGGTTCTATTCCTGCAGCGTGGAGGACAGCAGTGGTCATCCCGATTGTAGAACCGGGCAAAGACCCTACTTCTCCTTCCAGTTATCGCCCAATCGCTCTGACTAGCTGTGTCTGTAAATTTATGGAACAGATGGTCAGTGAGCGGTTGGAATCACGGGGATTCTTATCTGCGTCCCAGTGTGGCTTTCGACGGTTTCGGTCGACTATCGATCATCTAGTTGCCCTTGAATCGGATGTGAGGGAGGCTTTCTGCTTGCGTCAACATCTGGTTCAGGTTTTCTTTGACTTGGAGAAGGCTTATGATACGACCTGGCGTTATGGCATTCTTCGTAATCTCTATGACTGTGGCTTGAGGGGAGAGATGCCACTGTTGCTTTCCGCTTACCTCTCGGGCCGTTCTTTTCGCGTTCGTGTCGGTGCCACGCTTTCCCGCCCGTTTGTCTTAGAGAATGGTGTGCCTCAAGGTGGTGTTCTTAGTGTCATCTTGTTTGCTATTGGGATCAACCCCATTGCTCAGCAGGCCGCTGTTCCCCAGTCATTGTTTGTCGATGACTTCGGCCTGCGCTTTCGGGCAGTCGCATGCATGCGAGCGGCAGCTACAGCTGGCGATTAACAAAGTCCAGGCCTGGGGGTCAGTAATGGTTTCCGGTTTTCTCCGGACAAGACTGCGTCAACTTAAGGACAAGGCTTTGCGGGCGCTTGACATCTTGCGGGTTCTGTCAGGCACTTCATGGGGTGCCGATCGCACTGCCATGTTGCGCCTCTACCGAGCCCTTGTCCGCAGCAAACTTGATTATGCGTGCATGGTCTGTGGTTCAGCTAGTGACTCGACTCTCCAGATGTTGGACACTGCATCACAGTGGCCTGCGTCTGGCGACTGGGGCATTTCGAATGTCTCACGTGGTCAGCCTCTATGCTGAGGCCTCGGAGCCACCATTCGTCGGTGACAGCTTGCCATTCGGTATGCTGTGCGGTTGCGTGCTGTGCAATCCAGTCCTGCTTGGTCCATGGTTTTTGGGCCAGACTTGCGTGTCGGTAGACGCAGTGTGGGTTAGGGTGATTTCCGCGATAGGCTCCAGCAGTCCTGTCAGGAAATAGCCTTTGAAATACCCTGCGTCTTGAGGCTTGGTGGGATGCCAGTGGCCCCTTGGCTTGTCCCAGGTGGCATTTTCATTTTCGCTCTGGCGTCCCTCCCGAAGGGTTCCACTCTACCAGCAAGGTACTTGCAGGAGTTCTGGCGGCTGTGTTCTCAGTATGCCGGTTATCAGCGGCTGTTAACTGATGGGTCGAAGTCAGACGTTGGCGTGGTGTGTGCTTGTGTGTGTAAGGGAGTGACGGTTGCCCATCGCCTTCCATCAGGCTATTCTGTGTTTTCTGCAGAGCTTTTGGCTCTCGGTTTGGCGGTGGAATGGATCCTTGACCTTCAGGGCACGCATTTCAGTTTCTTTAGCGATTCCATGAGTGCCCTGGAGTCCTTGGCGAATTACAATCCTCGGAACCCCTTGACACAACGTGTCCAAGCTTTGCTTTCCCGCTTGCCTGGCCGGCGGAAAACCGTGCTTTTCTGCTGGATCCCGGGCCATGTTGGGATAGGTGGAAATAAGCAAGCGGATTCTGCAGCGAAAGGGGCCGTTTCTGGCCCGCTTCGGAGGGATCTCGGCCTTGTTCCCTCAGACGCCTTTCCAACTCTGTGTCTGAGGTTACACGCTTTTTGGCAAGCCTTGTGGGACAGTCAAGTCGGTAATAAGTTACGTGCTAATAAAGGCACTGTTGAGGAATGACACTCGGCGTGTCGCCGCAGTCGCAGTGAGGAGGTGGTGTTGGCCCGTTTGCGCGTTGGTCACACTCGACTTACTCACTGTTTCCTGTTTCCTTTTGCGGGGGGGGGTTGACCCTCCTGAATGTTCTTGGTGTCGACGGCCACTTACGGTCCGGCACTTCCTTGTTGATTGTCACCATCTTGATGGTGTTCGTCGTCGTTTCCATCTTCCGCATGACATTGCGCGTCAATTGGGTGATAAGTCTGTCCTCCTGTCCGGTGTTTTTCAATTTTTGCAGGAGGTACAGATGTATGACAAGATTTAGATTAGGGGTTTGAATAACATCTCTATAATGTGTGGTGCAGTGGCAACCCGGACCACTGCACTGTGACTGAGGTTGGCGCTAATGACCAAGTTGTCGACGCGCCATTAAGCCTCAATTCCCCCCCCCCCCCCACAACATGGAGGAAACACTCAGCAACAATGACTACAAGTGAGCGACCGACAACATGCCACAGCTTTTTAGTAAAGATATAAATTTGAATTTGAATAAAAATTCGACAGAAAGCCTGCTGGCTTATGGCGCAGAGTATCCCCTGCTACCAATTTTTGTACTCGTGGGGTGGTATAAAGGAGGGTAGCACAATATCAAGGTGTTTTTGGAAGGTGAGCACGGAAGGGGCTTTCACAACTTCCGCCGGTAGCTTATTCCACAGGTTGCACACTCTGAAAGCAAATGACTCTTGTCGTAATGATGTCCGGCAGTGTTTCACAACCTGCTTGATATCGTCGCTCGAAGCACAGATGACGTCGTGGTAAAGACCATTTCACTCAATGATGGTACGGGGGAAAAAGGACCCTGCCAGTGAGTTTTTGTTGCACCTGTAACGCCTTAATTTTCTGATGTGGTCGAGACGACTAATAAAATTAGGAGAGCAAAAATCGGAGGGGTTTATTTAGTATCGTGTTTCCATTTAGGATACGGAAAAACACTTGTAATCTGTGGCTTCTCCTTCCATCAGCCATGGAATAGTTTGTTACAAAACCCGGTGACACAGGTTGAACTACGAAAGTCGCCATACACCATTCTAGCTGCTCTGCGCATCACACGGTCTAAGCAGCCGGATAGATTCTTTGTGTAGGGGGTCCCACACAGCATTACAATAATCAAGCTTAAGTCTTACCACGGCATTAAAGACGGCTGCACGAACCTTGCGGCTAGTATCTTTCAGAAGTCTATGCGTCTGCCTTGGCGCAGATGTTTTCCACATGGTCGGACCATGTCAACTTATTAATTTTGATATGTAACTCCTATGAAGTCATCACGCCAGTCTTGCTGTTTGGCTGTTATTTTCAACTAAGCGTAAAAACTTGGAAAAATTTGGCATCTATGTTTGCAAGCCCATACTGTGAAACCCTTTGTATTTTTGGTACTAGATCGTCGGACTTTAACGATAGTGTATCTTAATAGCTTTAAAACGAGCCATCGAAAAAGTAAATCTGACAAATGGTTGCAGAGATACAAGTGTTATTTAATCAATATCGGCGGCCATTTTGATGACGTCGTATCGCCACTTGTTGCCTACAGAGATGACACCATGGTGCAAAAGGAAGCTGGCATGGTGTATAACAAGATTATCTAACTTATTTGTTTGCTTCATGAAACTGCACACGGGACCTTTTTTTGCCCTTTGGCAATAAACTAGCCTCACCACTGTTTCTTTTACCGTCGGCACGAGTGGTCTTGCGTGAAATCCGGCTTTTCAGCGGCCATTAATACAGGAAGTGACTACTGCTGTTCGTACTTAAGATGCCAAAGGAGGACAAGAACATGTAGAGAGCTTATCCGTGTGGATTATCGTGGCGATGTTGGCGCCAAAGGTAGTATACGTACGACGGACAGAACACTCCATCGCCGCGGCCTTGCCTACTTGATTCCTTGGGGGGAAGTTTAACTGATTCGATTTCGACTTTGCCAAGAATAATTGTTGATGAAATGCAGGGTGCATTACAAAATGCGTTGCAATTGGGTAGGAGATCGTTAATTGGGGACACTTCTTGGAAGGGAGTGAGGAATAGAGTTCGGCAACACATGGCTGATGTTAGGTCCAAATAGGAGGAAAACAGCGTCGCAGTTCATTGCATAAACCCGCAGCACAATATTGACTGGGAAAATATACACGGACTCTTTGATTGTTTCAAACTCTGCCAAGGACAAGCACCTCTGAGGATTGGAGTCCTTAACTATTTATCCTGAAGGAGAAATATAGCTTAATGACCATCCAATCCCCCTCCACTCCCGGGATCCAGTACTTTTTTAAGCAAACCTCCACAACAGCTTAGCAAGGGAATGGAGACGGCCTGACCGATATAGCGTGCAGTGTTTTGAAGGAGAAAGTGCCAGGTGTAAATCAAAGACAGATTGATTCGTGGTCGTGAGCTTTCGTTGTGAAATATTTCGGTGGAACATAGGAAGATAATATAGCCTAAATGCATGACACTGTATGACAGATGCAGACTATGGTCGTGTTTTGAAAATGAGTCGGTAAGAGGCTATAGAATTGACATTTTTGATGAAAGGCAATAAGATGAGGACGGCCCATGATGTGAAGCGATGGGAAATTAGCGTGACGTTGAAAATACGAGGCTAAGGCCAGTCAGTTTTGGAAATGGAATTGGGTAATGAAATGCCTGGTAGCGGAAAATTGCCAGAGGCAGTGGTGACCCACCCAGTGTGGCTATAGTGTGTTGTCGCCTAGGACCCTGTTGCTGCCATGTGGGAATGAGCTTGCTAATGAATTAGTGGATGTTGAGTTGGCAAAGTTGCAGTTAAATCTTTTCTTGGTGCTACCATTACTGCGGGCCCTTCAGTTTTGCGCCATGGAACCGGTGGACTACGATGGCACATGGAAAGTGCAATTGTCGCAAGTGTTAAGGTGATGTCATGATGCTTCAGGTGCAGGCGCTGTTAATCACGAACAAAACTCTTCAGAAAAAGGCTGATCTATGCCTATACTGAAGAACTTCGGCCAAAATTAATGACTTGTAAGTCATCACTGAGTGAATTATTTGGAGTACCCCTCCAGAATCTGCTATGACAGGCACAGGAGGTAGCAGTAGTGAAATGTGCGACACCAGTGGTACGGCGAGGTGCACGATTGCCCCAATGCAAAAGTGTGTGGGGGGGAGGGGGGAGCTATGTGGGCGTGGTTACGGCGGGAGTGGGGTCTGGAGGAAATGGTGCCGCCGGGGCAGCGGGCGACAAGTTACTGTTTCTTAAATCATAATTTGTGTTAGGAGCCAGGGCTCCCACGAGTACTCCCAGGGAAGACCTAGTTTGTCTACCGATTACAGGAAGAAATTACCCTAGTGTTGGTTTGAATTCAACCATGAGCCCGGCAGCGGCTACGACTGTGGTGTTTCAGTCCTAATTACCAAAGTTCATTACAGGTGTGGATGTGACAGAGGGTCTAATGTCCAATACGTTAGGCTATGTGGTGGCCTTGTTTCGGTTTCACCTAGGTGAAGGAAATTATTGTGTGCCTCTTAACGAACCGTTGGGAGGTTTTGCACCCTCCTAGGGCTTTATGCCTGAAGTGTTTGACACAAGACTCTGACTATGCTACTGGTGATAGCGGTAGGCAACAGCAGTGAATTGGTAAATTTGGATTAGAGGGGTGCGATATAGAAAAGGAGGAAGCGATCTTCATGGTACAGAAACAAAAAGCCGGCCAGGATAGGCATCCCATTTTTATTGACTCTGGCACAACGAGGAGAGTTGTTTAAACGCACTGCGTTATTTATCTGCATAAATTAGAACAGGCCTACTGCAAGACAAGTTGGTATTTGACACAGGAATGCAGTCAAGGAAATTTTTGTTGTCTTATGTAAAGCCTCACCAGCCGGTAGAATCTCTGACAGTGGCACGGTGGTTGTGCGTGATATTACGGAAATCTGAGTAGATGTATGCCAATTCCGGGCACATTCCGTAAGGTTGCATCACCCTCACAGATTATGTCTATGGCGAACGGGGCGACTCCTTCAGTGTTCCAGGCCCATTATCAGAAAGAACTAGACTCCTGCCTGGCAGGGCAGGTACTGCTGAATATGAAGCAGACTGGGTTACTGTGATAAGAAGGTAAGTGGCTGGTCCTGTGCCACGTACTAGTATCGCAAACTTGTTAACACAGCGAGGACGATTTTACGATGGAAGAAAGTTTTCCGAGTAGAATTTGACGAAGGTGTATTGACTTCATTGCCCGGCCGCCTCCCTGGTGAAGTTTTTTCACCAGCTGGCAGATGACAGTGGTGAGGAAGCGCGTGGAGGTGAGGAAGGGACCGGAAGTAACGCAGTCTTGATGCAAAATTTCTTATAAATTAGGTTAGAATTTATACAAATGAGGGTTTAAAGTGCCATTAAGCAAAATGGATATCCCAAACCCGTTAACATAGCTTCTCCGGATTCTACTCTGGAACTAGAATTCTTCTGCGAGAACAAGTTCTCTGGGTCTTTTTTCTTTGTATGGGAATAAATTAGCTTGCACTAGCAAGTTAAAGAAATGACCACCAGGGGCAAATTAAACCACCAGGCAGTGCCTGAGAACCAAATATTTTTTTGTTCGTGGCCTAAAATATTTTTTTACAGTAAACCATCCCCTGGCCCTGTTGAACTTTTTCTGGGCCTGTCTGGGCTGTTTTTTCAATACTTGGACCATCCGCCGAGTACAAATTCTAAATGTTATCAGTAGGAAAACGACAATCACGATTCACTCTTCATTTTTCAAAAACTTTTAGATATATTTGCTCAAATATCTTAACACTTGCAATCCTATATCTTGCAAATTTTCGACAGCTTATACATCTGACTTTGTCAGGCACATAAAAGGTATTGTCCACTCTCAAATCACATTCTTGCTGCTTGTTGCTTTCAAGAAACGTCATCTGCTTCAAAAACGGCATCTATGTAGCCCCCCCCCCCCGGGGGGTAGGCTGCCCCCCCCAGCTGCGCGACCCCTCATATAAAAGCGGCTCGGTGATTCCCACCTGCCATCTTTTTTTTCCTCCACCCGCATTGAACAGACACTTCGCTCCTCTCGCTTCCAGCTTCGCCTGCGCCTTCGCCCTCTCCTACACCTACGCCATTTTGGAAATCCCAAGTTTGCTGTCTTCGCCCTTAGTTCTTCACCGAACCTGATGGCAAGATCCAGACCTTTGGCCAAGCCTTCACCCAGGACTGCGCCTTCGCCCGCCAGCCATACGGCTCCTAATCCGGAATTTTTAGTAGACGCTACATCGCTGGCTCTTCCACGGCTCCTTCACCCTAATTGGATTGATGCCCGCCGAGCTCGCATCCTGCCTTCGACACCCTCTCCCGATCACAGCTTCGCTCTTGCCCACATGTCTACCATGGCAATGAGCTCGTCTCGTAAACTTCGCCGGCCGGCACTAGGCCTTCCTGCCACTTCGCCTCCGACTCGCCGCTTCAAAGCACGGCTGCCGCTGATGCCCATCAGGGCCCACACTGCCATGAACGGATCTCTTCCCGGCCACTGAAATGGAACAAAAGGAAACTGGCATCTCTTCCCCAACACCTCCTTTTTTTTTCCTTATCAACTTCGTACCAAACTAGACTGCATTAACACCCGCCTCTACAGGCCTCGACTTGGCTTCACCTACACCTTGGCTCAGCTTCGTCTTTGCCATACTCTTTGTTTCGCCTTCGCCCTAGACTTTGCTTCGCTTTCGCCCCTGCTAGCTTCGCCCAGGGTGCCAGCCGATTGTCAACGCATCTATTTCCCAGCTGACCGCTTCGCCTCGTCATGCACGGCTTGCTCACGGCTCCCGCCGGGAAACCTTGAGCCCCGTCTGCAATCTCTTCCATAAAAACCAAGACAAACATCGCCTTCTTTTCAAACGAAGACGAAAAATTGCTGCATTTCCAGACAGCTGCTTCCGACCGGAAAACACGATTTGATCATTCTTCCTCTGAAGAACAAAAGAATTCAAACACCGAAAATCACCTTTATAACCTGCAACAGATAAAACAACAATGGGCAAAGAACAACAGCAATGACAACTACAAATCATTTCTGCAATCCCTACCATGAAAACAAGAACGAAGAATTCGTGAACAATGTTTTTCATGCAAGCAGACACCGAAAATCACCTTAACCCGTTGACGAATCGAACAACAACACACCAAGAACAACAGCAGAACAACTACAAGTCAACACATCTTCAGCTTCTTGTCTCATCAAATCCTTAGACACAGACCAAGGAACTCCAAAAAAGGGAATAGGGAAAGAAATTGTACGCAATCTCCCCCCCCCTCCCCCCTCCACAGCAACTCAAGACGATCTTCAAATACGGAATCAAGACAGCTTCAGCTTCAGCTTAGACAGATGGTCTCAAGCAACTGATCTGATCCGGAACACACAAATTGGCTAACATCATGAACAATAATACAATCTGCACCTTGTCTAACACCAGACTAATACTCATGCAACATCCTAAGTCTTCACAAGCAAGCAAACCTAAGGCAAGAATGAAACAGCCTATCCCGAAGATCATCCTCAACTCATGCATGAAGCTAAAGTGGCCGTCACCACCTCGTCTCATTTGGAAATCACATTCACGTTATGACTGTAATTTCAACGGACAGAAGCCAAAAATCAGACAGCTTGTCTCGTCCATCATCCACTTCTCACGCATGAATTTAAAGTCAAGATGTCGGTCGTCATTTCGTCCCGTTTGTCACTTACTCTTTGTCATGAGTAAAGTTTTCAAACGTTTAAAATCAAGATCCTAACAATCTATCGAGGACAGCTCGTCTTCATCACTGGAAGATCAAGATGATCATCGTCACCTCGTCTCATTCGTCACTCACGCTCACGCATTGACTAAAATCTTAAAGATAAAAACCAAGAATTAGTCAGCTTGTCTACGACAGCTTGTCCCAACCATGATCCACTACTCACGCATGAATTCAAAGCCAAGAAGTCCGTCATCATCTCGTCCCGTTTGCCAAGACACGTCACGAGTATAAAGTTTCAAACAATCCAGACCAAGAAGCAGATAGCGTATCAAGGACATCTCGGCGTCTCCACCTGAAGATCAACACGATCGTCGTCTCGTCTCGTTCGTGACTCAGGCTCAACCTGTGAGTGAAGTCTCAAGCAACTGAAACCAAGAAGCAGACTACACAGCCCCAAACAAGCGCTTTTCATCCGTAATCCGAAGATTACTCATCAACCTGAAACCAGTACCATCGTCTCGTCTCATTCACGTTATGAGTGAAGTTTTCAAGCATGAAACAGACAACTTGTCCCAAGACCCTCTCGATCGTCATCCAAGACCAAGACACCCATCAATGCCTCGCCTCACTCGTGTTGTCACACACTTGTGACGAGGAAATCTCCAAGCAACTAAGGATAAGAACCGGACCGACACTCCCCACCATGATCAACGAATGAACTTAAGACTAAGACAATCGTCACCTTTTCGGGTCATCAAAAAAAAAAAAAAAAAACCAACGCAAGCCAAGCAAAGCCAAGCTAACTCAAGCCACTCCATGACAAACTTTTTTCTTTCTGAAAAACACTCATGTCACGTGAAAAGGTGCAAACACCAAAAAAAAAAACAAAAAAAAAAACAAGTTAGACAACCAACAGCTGGCCTGAAAATCACCATTCTTCAAAGCAAGCAGAGGAACGAGACAGACACAACACAACCTTCTCGTCTCGTCAAACTGTAACTATAATTTATCTCGCACAGTTCAGTCCAATCCGAACACACCCACATCAACACAAGGGATGATTTGGCAAAAACGTTGCAACTTGTCCGGAACAACTTCTCCCAGCCGTGATCCACAAGTTAGTGACACTTCATCCTGAAAATCAAAAGAATCATCGTCACGTCCCATTCTTGACTTCTCACGTTATGAATGAATTTTCAAGCAATTGAAACCAAGAAGCGGACAGCTTGTCCCAGACAACTGGTCTCGACCATGACCCACGAATCACGCATCAATCAGAAAATCAAGTCAGTCCAGTTGCTTGGTTTCAAGCAACTGAAACCAAGAATCAAACAACTTGTCCCGGACAACTCGTCTTGACCTCGAATCACAAATCCCGCATCAACCTAAGATCCAAGACAACCATCATTATTTACACGGTTCCTGACAAACGCACACCCAATGACGGCAGCCTCAAGCAATCGAGGCCCAAAACAGCTTGTCTCTTCACAGCTCATCTCCAACGGCACCACAAATCTCGCATCATTCTGAAGACCAAGTGACCAACTGAGTCAGCTATCCTCAGTCAACCGACCTCAGATGTCACCAACTCGCACACCAAACACAAGAGCAAGACATACGTTGTCGCCTAGTCTCACCATGAACTAACAACCACGTCATACGTGAAGACACAAGCTTCACTACAAGCCTCCAGCAACTTGTCTGGAACTAGTCCAAAATAAACCCGACTCCTCCAATCGCACCATCAACACCAGTTCTCCCACGACAAAGGGTACAATCCAGTCCAATAGAACAGCACTGGACCCCATCACCAACACTACAACAATCATTCGACTAATCGCTCTGATTGAACCTGACAGGGACCCCATGTTCACCCTAGGTTCCCCATCGAAAGCACCGCAGAATCGCCGCAACAATGGATCCTCCAACATCTTAACTCTGGTAAAGAACCATTTACAAATCAAACCAAAAGCTGCAAGCCCTCACAATCAACTGGCAAGCCCGCACCAAGAGCATCACTGCCGTCAAACCTGAAAAGGTTCTCTAACCAACACATGCCTTATGGTTCCAAATCAAACAACAAAACATCTGGAATTTCGCAAGTCCTAAACCAACTCTTCCTAGCCACTCAAGTTTTTTTCCCCAGCGTAACATTTACAACGATGTCCGCCTCATGGATCAAGACTGTCATCGACAACACCAACGAACACATCAACAAACGACCATCAAACAACACATTGACTATGTTCGACATCGACACACGAGACTTCCCACAATGTCCAGTACGGGCTCTACGTTATTACATTAAACGAACCGAAAATCTTGAGTTCTGCAAAGGCCGCAATCAACTACTCTCCCCTTTTAAAACCTCTTACGGCGAAACAACAGCAACAAGAGCATCATAGATCAGAACGGTCATAAACAACGCTTATGAGTACATCGCCAACTACCACCCAGACATCAGGGCAACGGCACATGAACTAAGAACAATCTCAGCTTCTTCGGTATTCCACAACAAGATCGCCATAGCCGACATCATAGATGCAACATCCTGGAGAAACCAATCCGTTTTCACCAGCCATTACTTCCGGGATATGACAAAACAAGAAACTGGAATACACCGTCTGGGACCCATAGTCGCTGCCAGACAGATAATCCATCCTCCGTAAGTCCTGATACAGATGTCTTGAAGCTGACGTCGTGAAACGAAGCAAGGCCCTAAGCACACGCCCCCCCCCCCCAATTTTCCGAAAGTGAACCTATTTCCTGTTTTCAATAAAGTGCAAAATATCGGGATGTTTGGGAGGAGCCAGCTCACAACCCTAGGGCAACCCGTCAGGTGGACCCCTCCACCAGAGTGGACAAGGTCTGTTTTGAATGCAGCAAAACACAGGTAATCTATGTTTCCAAAGGGCAATATAGAGTATTTTGCCGGCCCTCCTGTCAGGCCGGCTGAAAATTGTTTCTATTGCCAGGAGGAAACCCGCCCTACCTCCTCTTGTGTCACCACCTGACTAAACGAGAGGGTAAAAAAGATGGCAGGCGGAAATCGCCGAGCCGCTTTTATAGAGGGGTCGCGCATGCGCATGCACAGACCGGGTTGTGCAGCTGGCCATCTAGCGACAATTTAAAGAATCCTCCAGCGAGAGAGCATCCTTCAGGAAAGAATGCAGCAAAAACACAGGTAATGTAGGTTTCCTCCGGGCAATAGAAACAATTTTCAGCCGGCCTGGCAGGAGGGGGACGGCAAAATATTCCTTTTGTTGCCCTCCCCCCCCTAATTCACCGAATGTTTTGTTTCCATGCAGTGGGTGGCAGTGCTGCTGCTGACCACTTTATTCTTCACATCGGCCATGTACTGTTTAACCCTCGCCTCGCGTGCACTTTTTCTTGTCTCTCCTATGTAGGATGCCTCGCACCCTCTTCATGGAATCTGGTACACCCTTTCTCTCCTATTTCTCACCGCACTAACCCTTTTTTCTACATTGCATTCCTCGTTTATTTTAAACTCCTATGTTTTCCTTCTTCGCTTTGGCTGTCCTCTTTCCTCTCCTGCTGTCGACCTGGTCTTTCTCAACAGCTGTTTCTTTAAGCCTTTCTCATTCTTGAGGTAGGTGTCTATACCTCTTGCTCGGAGGATCTTTTGTATTTCTTCGCGCGTCGCTTTAAGGTAAGTGATGCCAACTCTTGTAACTGCTTGTAACTCTTGTAACTCTTGTACTGCAATTTTCAGTGGCATGTACAGACTAGGGTGGGCCCCTGTCACAGTACTACAGGCGGGCCCTTGCGTGAGGGAACTTAAATTATAGTGCTGCCCAGAGACCGGGGATCTGAGGGGTCTACCCCCCAGAATTTGAATTTTTGAAAATCCACATTAAAATTAAGCAAAATGCAAACTTAGGACCCAATGTATTCAGCAATGGTTTTAAGACAATATAGTGCAGTTCACTCACTGGTGGGCAACTTTGTATTGTATCACTGGCGTGGTGGGCAGAAGTGCAGAAGTGTTGACTGAGGAATTTGACAGACAATTTTCGGCTGCTTTCAAACTGTCCTCTTGCTCTTGTTCCCGCGTAGTTGTAGAGGATGCAGTTTTCTTTCTTGGTTCCTTACTCCTAAGTCACTATCGGACTCCCAGGAAGAGGTGCTGTCTGTGCACAGGCGTGTTGAAATTTGAAATTTGCACGCAGGTGGGCCACTGGCACCTGCCAGTCTGACTATATGGTGTACACGTCACTGTTCTTTTTAATTTCCTTTCTCGTCCTTAATCTTCCTTTTCTGCTTATTCATTCGAATCGCCTCCTGACTTCGAATCGCCTCCTGTTCAGGACTCCCGGTGGGTGACTCGCACATATTGGTTCTTCGCTATGGTTTTTAGCTGACCTACTGGATGTCCGGAGTTAAACGGGATACCTCGCTTGGTGGCAGTAGGTTTTGGTATGGCTTGAGTATACTCTGCCCCCCTCTTGGAGTGTGTATCGTGATCGTCGTTTTCCTACTGATAATGCTGACTTTCAAAGTAAACCGTACAAATTTGTCTATTCTAAACGTTACTAAACCAGCCAGTTTTGCCAAATATCATTGGTTAAACTGGACAACATGAACATTCTTCAACACCCTGCTCCTACGAGAAATTGCCTTGGAGGACAGCAAACAACCTTAACCCTTTAATGCCCATGACAAACTGGATATTTTTTTTTAAGTCCCATATGATAGTTGGCTCGGTCGCGGGATTCGATCCGGCATTCACTTGGTTTGCAGACGAGGACGCTGACCACTAGGCTGTTACCGCTCGCTTTACTCGGGATCCCCGGGGACCCCTTATAAAACTCGCGTTGGGACTTAGTTTTTTGCCGTTCAGTGTCCGTCCATTTAAAGGGACGCCAGACTGTAAAGGGTTAATGACTCGACAAGACACCGCTTACGAAACAACCAATCCACGAGTCTGATACGCTCTTTCGGGGGCTAATCACATCTCTGGCACCACACCTGGACATCTCCAGGAAGCCGAAACCGAAGAGAGAAAACCAGTTGACCAACCGCCCATTTTACAAACCCTCCCGCTACTTGACAACTGGCGGAAGACTAGAATAAATCAAGAGCGTCCCCGGCCGAAACCTGAAACAATGAAAGCTCTTTTCACCAGACAAGCAGCCCCAGTCCTTTCGGTCGGACCAAGCATCACGCTTTTGTTCCGGCCAAAGTAATCGACACAAGCGTGCATCCACTCCGGACCGGTGCAGCCGTCACTCGTCACCAGGGAGCAAAAGCTCCTTTCCGAAAGGATAACAATGACTCCTTCGTCCCTACGACTTTTCAGTTTGGCACAAGACTCCGGCATTTCCTACCAGCCTGGCGAAAACTAACCCAGAACTAGAAATTCTTTCGATCATCGAACAAGGCGTGCGACCAACTTTCCTTTCAAGACCCCCTCTAGCGGCCTCCCCACCATGGGACTTCACCGCTATCAGAAAACCCTTTCGTCTGAAATAGAGCTACTCCTGACGAAGAGAGCCATCAAGGAATGCCAAAACCCGGGACCGGGATTTACAGCACTATTTTCACCCGTCCAAAGAAAACAGGTTGCCTTTTTTCAGTCTTAAAACCACTTAACAAGTTAATCGCCAGCGACCACTTCAAAATGGAAACTTTGGAGTCAATCCGCCAATCTTTCAAGCAAAATGACTGGACAGTCTCAATCGATTTTTGGAAGACATATCTTTCCCCTGCATCCGGCAACAAGCCAATATTTTTATTTCATCTACAACCAAGAATTTTCGCCCTGGTCCTAAAACCAATTCTAGCAGTACTACACCAACAGCAAAAATCCAAGTGAATGCGTACCTCGACGACTGGGCACTCAACAACCAAGACCCCTTTCGTCTGGAAGCCAACCGGGATCAAGCAATACACCTGCTAAACCAGCTGGGATTCTGAATAAATCGAGCCAAATCTCGCCTAACCCTAGCTCAGTTCTTCACCTTCCTAGGCGCTTCGTTCAATCTACAATCGGCAAGAATTGCTCCCTCATTGGAACGAAAGCAATTCCGAAAGCAAACTTCCTTTTCGCCCCGAGAACTCCCACCTCCCACCTCATCGCGGAAAATGGACGCAATGGCGAACCTGCTTCCCTACGGACTCGGGATGGTAAGACTCTTCCATCATTATCAAATCGACAATTGGGCGGACTACCAGGACCAACCGGACCAGAAAAGACCCTTGGAGCCACCACCCAATCGACTCCTCTTTTACCGATGCGTCCAACGATGGCTGGGGAGCCCACATAGACACCCTAGAGGTCTCGGGCCTACGGGCAACAAGCAACAGGGATCGCATAAGCATTCTCTAACTACGGGCAATTCAACTAGCTTTAGAACATTTCCAGCCTCAAGTACGAAACCACGTCATTCAAGTTCAAGCCGACAACATAACCCTGGCTTACATCCGAAAGGAAGGAGGGACAAAATCTTGTCTACTACACGAAATAACTTCACAGATTTTCAACTTTTGCATCTGAAACATCACCCTGCTGCCACTATACATCCCAGGCAACAGAAATGTGATTGCAGACTGTTTCGCCGCAAGCCACCGACAGACGAATGGAGCCTCAAGAAATCCATCTGTGAATATCTCAACATCTGGGGCACACCAATGATAGACCTATTCGCCATGAGGCACAATGCCAGACTTCCCCATTACATCAGCCTCATTCCGGACGATAAGGCAACAGCAATCGATCCCGTGGCAAAATCTATACCGCGTACCTGTTTCCACCATTCAAACTACTTCCACAGGTCCATACAGAAAATAAAGGAAAGCCAAGGCCTCTTCCTCCTGATGCACCTCTTTGGGCCATCAGCAGCTTGGTTTCCCAGTCTTCTAAATCTGATAGTCCGACACACCAAGAAGTCTACCCCTTCTTCCAGATCTTCACAACAGAAAGGATCCAAGCTCCACCCAAACCTACCCAATCTAAACCTTCACGGGTGGCTACTATCGTCAAACTCCTCAAAAAGGGTGGAATTCATCGAGAGGAGGCCGAACGCATCGCCTCAAAAGCAACCAGAGACTCCACTAACGACTGTATGACAGCCATTGGACCAGATGGATTCATTGGTGTATCACAAGGAAAGTTGATCCACTCGACCCCTTTCTACCAGATCTCCTGAAATTCTTCAGCGACTTGTTCAACTTTGACAAGCTCAAAGGCTCAACAATTCTCGTTTACCGTTTGGCAATTAAATTCGGTTTTTAAAGCCGCAAACAAAACGATTCTTGGAAGACTTCTCGAAAAATGAACGACCAACTAGACGAATCGTAACCGACTGGGACCTATCACTTGTTCTAAAATCCCTAATGAAAGAACCATACGAGCCAACGCAAGACAGCTCCCTACACCTAATAACCCGGAAAACTTGTCTTTCTGGTAACCCTGGCAGCCAGTCTACGATGCTCTGAAATCCAAGCTTTATCAGCAGACCCAGCCTACTCTATCTTTGGACCAAACTACTCAGTAACACTGTACCCAACCAAGAACAAGCTTCCGGGCACAAACACAAACGAACTGAACTACCAAAACCAATAACCTTTCCGGCCCTTTCAACCACCCTCTGTAACGAACTTGAACGACTGTTATGCCCAATCCTTACACTACGCTTCTATTTAACAAGAACCGAGCACGAAGACTTACGTAAATAAAGGAATCAACTTTTCCTCCCCAACTGACTCACAATCTGGCGAAACCGCCGTAGCTATGGTATCATGCTGGATTAAAAAGACCATCGAAGCAGCTTATGACAAACACGGCAGCACGAGTGGCAGCATGAGAGTGACAGCATACGAAGTAAGAGCAATCTCCACATCGTGGTCCCACCTCAATGCCATCCCGATCGAAGAGATCCTTGCAGCAGCAGCATTATGACGCAACCCATCGACCTTCACCTCACACTACCTAAGAGATATGTCTAATTGTCGCAGCCAGGACAGTGGTCAAGCCCCCTTAAGTACTCAGAACGAAGCAGAAGCAAGCCATCCCATGATGGAGGCAAGCAAAACCATGAAGGAAGAAAGCCACCCATAGAAGGAAGCAAGACCCTTCATAAAAAGCCAAAGGCCCTTTACAGGGTCACCAAATACCACAAAGACCAAAATTTCTGTTTCATTACCTATGGTCTGAATAAAGTGCGAAGTTTTTTTGGGGAAGCCTGCTTGCAACTCAGGGTGCCAGTCAGGCGGTGCCCGCCACCTAACTTTTGACTAGGTCTCCTGATAATACTAAAATTATCAGGTTAAGATGTTTTCCAGGGCAAGAAATGGTTTCTTTTGCGAAGGAAAACATACTTAACCAAACCCGCTCTGCCTCCCTTCTTGAGTCACTGCCTGACACAGAGGAGGAAAAATGACGAAAGCGTGCTCGCTCTCGCTTTTATAGAGGACTGCACCACGCAGGCACAGTGTGGGCTTGCAAGCAGGCGGCTACAAGCAGTCAAGAAACTTCCAGGGAAACGACATTGAGGATCAATGTAATGCTAAAATTATCAGGTTAAGTAGGTTTTCCTTGGCAAAATAAACCATTTTTAGCCGGCCAAACTGGGGGCCGGCAAAAGGAGCTTTTTACGGTTCTGTGTTTTAAACGCATTCTAGCAAGTCCTGCCTTGTTAAGGTGACATTTTTCTGGCCACTTGACTCTTTGTTTACCGTTTTTACTTGGATACTCCTGATAATGGCTCCAAGATAGCCTTAATGTCGAGGTTTAGTGTAAGTTTATGCATTTGTCAGCCTCACAGTTTGTGTTAATGTTTCAGCAATAGAAAATTTCGGGGGGATATTGCCCACTGGGGGGGATATT
>JAHWFP010251452.1:43364-53942 GCA_023313725.1 Lithobius niger
CCCCCCCCCCCCCCCCCCCCCCCCCCCCCCCCCCCCCCCCCCCCCATATTGGACTAGACGCCTCTCCATACCATGGGAATCTTGAATGGAGCCTAGCTGCTACAAGAATGAAAGCGAATGTCTTAATTGCAACAGTAATGTGTTGTGAAAGCTATCAACACCTGAATGGCTCAAAATGTAAGCGAAAGTCAAATTGGAATAGAGGATTCACAACCAGGTTCCGTTTAGATTCTGGAACCGCATTCAGCAACGTGTTCCTATCATGTCGCGACGCTTCAACATGTTACTTCGCAACCGAGGTCTTTGGGATTTTACCCCCCCCCCCTTTATCTAAAAAGAAAGACTCGGAGATGCTCTGGCCGTGGCCACAGGTGTGCGACCGGTGAACCTTTTATGGTCATATGTACGACCGCGCCGAAAGGTGGAATCAAGTCTGGGGAGCTATAGTTGTGTGCAACGTTGCGCGAGTCCATTGTGGGCACAAGTCATTTCCGAGCCCTCTTCGGTGAGAGCCGCAGTGGCGTCAGTGGCGGGTGGGTCTGGGGCTTTGCTCTCCCACATCAGGGCAATGGCAAATTGGGCTACGCCGTCTTGTTTTCCAGGCCCACTACCAAAAGGGTGGCTGTTGCAAGTTCTGGTAGAATCTTCATTTTATCGGTCATGCTTTCTGAAGATTCAGTTCTGCTACAAATCCAGCTGAAAACTGACATCTCATGGATGTTTCATCCAACAGCTCCAAATTGACCATTAGCTCTGGATTCCCTCAACTCCTATGACTGCTTTCTGACTGACAACCCAAGGAGTCTGCCGAAATCTCAAAGACATTCAATCCCAAAGGGAAAGAAGGCAGGTAACTCCACCCGAATACCAACGTTTTGTAACTGCAAGTGGCTATGATCACCAAACTTCTGAAAGAGGCAAGAATTCTCGAAGAATAAGCCATTTGAATTGCAAATAAAGCAATTAAGTGACTTCCAACAGAATTGACAGCCACTGGATTTGAAGTGATTCTGTTGACGTCGCCTTGAAAACCAGCTCAATTGCTCCCCCTTTGCCGGAGCTTCAGTGACTCTCAACAGAATTGACAGCCACTGGATTTGAGTGATTCCGTTGACATCACCTTGAAAGCCAGTTCAATCGCTCCCCCTTTGCCACCTTCCGTACACCGCTCGGTTCTAACCGCCGCTCTTTTCTTAAAATAATGCCGAAGATATCAAAAAGCAAGATCCTTGCTCGCGCTATGATCGCACTGAAAAATCTTAACGTAATAACAAAAGATTGAATAACTCCGGTTTACTAATTTATTAAAAAAAAAAAAATTAACCAACACGAACTACCGTTATGTAAAGTCGGCATGCTTTGGAATTCAGCTTGGCATAACCATCCAATGGATAGTTGTTTTGAACAATTTGTAGACAATTATTTAAAAAAAAGTTTAATGGCTTAATTGCCTTACATGTCATCCATTCTGCAGTGCCCCACTACATTTCCGGTGAGCGCGATTAAAACCTGGTGCGACCTGGTGGACCAGCCTAACCGAAGCTGGTTTCAATTTCGGCACCAAAACCGGACGTTCAGGTTTACAGCTGCCATAAAGTTGGAAGTTGTGAAAGCGGCTAATATTCTGAGGGTTTTAACGTTAACTACCAAACAACGTCACAAAATAACTTTTATTGAATTAAAACTTTGTGCTGTTGTGAGGTAAATAACCAGAATCGGTTAATCGTTTAGCAACATAGAAAAAAGTATACACGTAAAATTTCGTTTAAACGGTCAACCGTTATAGCAATATCGCAATGAAGTCAGCTGAATCCAAACCATGAGGGTGGATGCTTAAACAGCATCTGGCATCAACTACTACGACAACATAAAGAAAGGTGCCCATCTTCACCTCGCTCAACTTCAAAGACTTGTCCATTCCTATGCACTAAAGATAGCAGCCAGCCTTTTTCAAGGCACCAAGTTAGATCCTGAATCCTGTTTTAACTAAATTTAACAGTTCTGAAAGCCGAGAGCTCTAGCTAAAGAAATCGTGAAAAGAGGACTGTGCTATTTCAGAAAAGAATCGAACCACAATCAATTGGTCTGGAATTTTCGGTAGTATTAAATTCTTTCATAAACATCCCACTAGGTAAAAAAAGCAAAAAACGACTACATGCTAGGAGTTCATGTTTGAATTTCGGTGCAGTTGGCCGTTTGGATGGTGCTCCCATTTTGTGCTGCAACCTTGTGCTGCTTGTTTGGTGGAGCAGTTTATGCCATATATTGGAGAGCCTTGCTGTCAGTTCAGGAGCGTTAATTTTCAGGATATTTTTATGTGCTGGTTCCTGCAAGTTCATGAGGGGTTGCAGCACAAGATGGCAGCACCATCCAAACTGCCACCAGCGCTGAAATTCAAACATGCATGCAGTCGTTTTGTTTTGTACGTGCGCATACACTTTTTGTCTAATGATGGTAGTTAGATGTTTATGTAAGCGTTGAATACTACCGAAAATTCGCAAAACTCATTGATACTGGTTGGATGGCTGCTGCCATTTGGACGAAGTCTGTAAAGTCTAAAATTTGCAGGTACAGTAATGTGTAAAGCGATTCCCTCCTTTTGAGCTATTATTCCCCTAGAAGCTTAAAAGTGGCTTCCCAGCCGGGCTTGTACTACTGCACGTGCGCAGGGATGGGCTGGCTATATTTACTCTGCCCAGCTGTCCGATGGCATCATTTCTTCTAGGGCGCTCACGACGACGTGACCGCCTTGAGCACTCCCCACTCCGTCCTCTCCTTCGGATCTGCTGGTCCTCTGGACGCGTCCCATCCTATAGGACGCAGCATCATCATCCCATAGGATGCATCCTACTCGACTTCGTTAAAAAGGATGGCTCCTGCTAGGATGCCTTCTACTGCCTGGGATCTTTGTCCCGGTTGGAGCTTCGCTCCCGGCCACCTCTATTCCAACTTAAGGAGCAAGTGGATGGCGGGTCGATCCATCCTCTTCTCAGACAAGGCTTCATCCGCCTCTTCTAGATCCGATCCTACATATTGCGTCCTATCCACCTACAGCCAAAGGATGGCCTCTCCTAGAATGCCTTTTCCTGCCAAGGACCTGGACCTCCCGGTTGTAGCTCGGCTCCAGGCTGCCTCTGTTCCCTCTTCAGGGATAAACAAAGGACCAATGCGTTCTCTTCACACAAGAACTCCGACGATCCTCAGGACCGGCTGCCCTCCCATCCTCTACTGCCCACGTCCGCAGGCGCTTCCGTCCACGAGATGGCCCCTGCTAGAATTCACCCTTCTACTACGGACCTTCTGGGGCCCCCAGTTGACGCCTCACTGCCGGCTACCTCTGATCCGCCATTAGGAGCGGACAGGCAGAGGACCAATCCATCCTCTCCACACAGAACCACCGTCCTCACCATCCTACGTATCACTGCGCATTGTCTCTGCGCAGCCTTCTTGGATTGGACTACTTTACCACCTGTTGTCAACTTCCGTCTCCCTTTTCCTCTAACATTAATGCTGTTGTTTAACCAAGGAATACGATATCCCTCCGCATGGCCACCATCTGCGCATCCTACTGCGCAGCCCTACTTTCTCATTAAAATGTTCACGCTGTTCATTTCGCTCCAGCTGTGCGCCATCCGCTGTGTCCTATCCTAACCTCCGTTGACCATCCTCATGCCTCGTAAAGGGGCACCGAGGAAAGGATCCTCGTCCCGCATTCCTCGCTCCGCATCCCCTCCAGTCCCTCCGGTTACGGATGACATCGAGATTCTCGAACTTCGAACCAAGATTCGTTGGAGCAGCCTCATCCACCGCCCAATCCTCTTTCCGAACCATCCGCTCCGAGCCACGTCCCCGATCCCCTGCAGTCAGCCTCCGCCAGCATGGAACCTGCGATCCCTTGCTGATGAACTATCTCGTACAAAGGAACGTCATGCTTACGTTAAGCTTCATCTTAAAGCCTGGAAGGTTGCTGGCAAGTTGACCTCCGTGGGTCCGCAACTCGCTCCTTTGATTAATCCTCGCACTTGTCCCGTCCTTCGGTAACAGGATGCTTCAACACTCAGCGGACCAACGATTCGCTTACTCTGTCCCACGTGCATACCCTCATGGACTCATCACTCCAAACTTTTAAACTGAAGGCTCCAGTCTACGATTACACTTCAGCGTGGCTTGTTTAGATTCCTAAGCGTCACAGACCTTCCCTCGACAATGCAGGACCTTCGTCCGCCTCGAACGAACCATCCCTTCCTATCCCACAGACACAACTACTCCATGAGAAGCACACATCCGTCCTCCGTCCCGTCCTATTCTTCACTACGGCTTCATCCTAGGACTCTTCGATACAAAGGGCTCTTCCCCTTTATCAGTTCATGGCTTGTCGCCTCCCCAAACATTACAATCCCCTGAGTTTTACAATTATACACACGTTAAAAAAAAAGGGGGGGGGGGGCGAGCAGGACACAACTGCATGGTCCCGCCTACAGCACTACATCCGCTGACTGCAGTGTTGCCATGTCTCACTACCAGACGTCAATACAGTCACTCACATCGCGATTCATATCGCTGCGTGCCTAACAGTTTTCGTGTCTTAATCATCATTCACCATGTCCACCTCTTCATCTGAAGATCCTGTTACCCGAAGTTACACCAACCAAAGAAGGGAATGTGTCCTCATCCAAGGCTTGTAATTAATATTACTTTTTTTCACCTGTAAGTGGTCAGAACCCGGAAGGTTGTCGAGCCACTGACACCGGGACTGGAGGGAGAAACAGGAGAGTGAATCTGTGGGAAAATGAAGTTTACGGGCAACGTTTAAGAAAGGAATCCAAGGGCTGAGATTTCAGCATGCGAAGGAAACCCGCCAACGTAGATAGGGAGACAACTTGGAACGGTCCGGATGGAAAAGAAGTTGAGACGACAATCAAGGTGTGAACCCTGAATAGTCAGCTTCCATGGATATCCTCTAGTTGAAAGTTTATGCTGGCATAAGTCAAAAGGTAGGTCAACCGAAGTCAAGCCAGTATAAGATCAAACCTAATTCTGCGGAGCTCAAGTGGTTCGAGGCCTGCCCTTTCCAATCGTGCCGAAGGTGTTAGGTCTTGGAGACCAGGCAAGCCCTTAGTAAACCGGCGTTGCATCGACTCAATCAGGTCAATGTCCTTGAGAAGGCCAGGGGACCAGACCGGGGTAGCATACTCGAGGTCGTACGAAGACCTTAAAGGCCCATACCTTGGTAGCGAGGTTACCAGATGTAAAGCATCTGTTTACGATACCCAGACGGCGAAAAGCTAATGCACTGACCTTCTGACAGTGCAAGGATGGCTTTAAATCCGGGGTAAACCAAACGCCCAGGTCACTTACTTCGAGTTCAGATCGAAAGGGTAGATTTTCTAAGAAGTAAAGATGGCCAGTGTTGCGGGCCCCAACATGGAACGAATGGCACTTTGCTAGTGCAGCAGAGCATTCATCTGTGAGGACTGCTGACCCGAGTTTTAGATCGTCAGCAAACTTAAAGCCCGTACTGTTTTCGTTAGTAAAGGTGAGGTCGTTAAGATAGATTACGAAGAGGATGGGCCCCAGGACGGACCCCTGTGGTACCCCACTAGAAATTCTCACAGGTGAAGAGAGTGAACCTTCAACATAAAAACCTGCTGAGTACGGTTACTTAAAAAAGCAGAGATCCAGTTCAAAAGATCCCCACCTATTCCATTCGCACTAAGCTTAAGCAGAAGTTTACATCTGAAAATCGAAATAAATGATATCGTAGGGGATGCCAATGTCAAGAGCGGAAGTCCAGTCATCAAGTGCAAATAAAAGTTGATGGGTAGAGGAGCGTCCAGGCATAAAGCCAAATTGATCGGGACGAACAATGGAAAACTCATGGAGGTACAATAAAACATGGTCTCGAATAATGGACTCCATGATTTTACAGGCCACGCAGGTCAGGGCAATAGGACGGTAATTCTGCACATCCGAAGGAGAACCCTTCTTAAAAACAAGGGACCACAGTGGTGGTGCTCCAGATAGATGGGAGACACCCCTGAGTATATAAAAGCGAGAATAGTCTGGAGAGAGGGTAGCCAATTTCACAACAATTTGCTTAAAAAGAAAGGACGAAAAACCATCAGGACCACAAGAATGGCTAGGTTTGAGTCTGTTATGCTCATTTGAACTAAGTTTGAGGGAAAGAAATGACAGCGCAGGAGACAGCGGGAGGAACAAGTGACGACGGGGATACATGGGGTGCACAGTCGTCAGTAATGCCATTTAAAGCAAAGACAGCGCTTACGGCTTCTTCCTTTTCAAGGTTATCAGATCAGTGATGTGAGAGCGTCCAATCTTCAAAGGTGGAAGCGAGCACGTGGTACCAGTTTTATGTCTGTATAGACGAAAAAGGGCGGCAGGGTTTCCCTCGCGGATAGCATTGGCTTCCCGCTTGCAGTGCCAGGATTCAACCGAAGAGGAGTAAAGTTTGCGTTGAACATTGTAGGCTAACAACGTCGAAGTGTTAGGGTTTGTTTTGTATCGCTTCCATCGTCTCAATTTTGAATTCCGAATTTTCAAGATCCACCGTGGGACGCCAAAAGGTATGTTTCTTTGGCTGGTATGGGGAACGACAATGCCTGACATGACTATCCAGTGTATGCTGGAAACAGTCCCAAGCCTGGTTAATGTTCGAGTGAACATTAAAGATTTGGTTGTCCCAATCAATATTGGCTAACGATGATTTAAGTATAGTAAAATGTATCTTGCCTGCATGGTGGTTTGGTTGGTCACAATGCAGGAGGAAGTATCTGGAGAGGCCGGAGTTGACCTTGAAGGATACCATACAATGATCACAGTTTCCCAAATGGTCTTCAACAGCGACCTCGTACACTAAGCGATCGTCTTGCGAAAAAACCAGATCGAGAATTTTATTACCGCGGGTGGGGAAATCAACCAACTGGCTCGGCCCCAATGGAGCGATCAGTTCAAGGAAGTACCGATGGTGAGTGTCACTAGTCGTATTTCTAGGCCAGTCACCCAACAGAATGTATGAATGATCCTGAGTGAAAGAATTAGTAATATAGTTACAGAGGTTCAAGATTTCGGGGTCAAGAAAGCTGTTGGGTAGATAACGGAGTACGAAAGTAATTTTGCTTTCGGGAAGGGAAATCGACAATCCTTCAGCCTCCAGTGCCACCTTTTCGACAACCACCGGGATTTCACGCCTATGCAAGATGAGACCCCCCCCGTGAACCACGGTCACGTCGAATAACACCATAAATATTCCCATCCGCGATCATCGCATCAGTGATTCCCGAATGGAGCTATGATTCCACGACAAAGATAAGATCGACGGTACCGCGCAACACGAGCTCGTTAAAAACTCAGCTGATTTTGCATAAGGCTTCTGGCATTAAGTGTAATGCAGACAAGTTCCGCACCAGGCAATTTAAAAGCGTTATGGGGGATGCCTACTGGGATGGGGATATCCCCAGTTACAATGAGGGGTTTTCCAATGGAGTATGCAGAGTCTGAAGTTCACACTGCAGAACCGATTTGCCACGGCTAGTCAGATGTAGCCCATCCTGTGCCAATAATGTGTGATCAGCACAAATTTTACTGTCGAACACACATTTTGCGAAATAATGCATTGGTGTGTATGATACGCAAGTCAGTCATGGTTAGATTGGCTAGGTTCCATCATGGCCTATGATGGAAATCCTAGATGATGGTTTAGCGGCTTGGATGGATGCTGCAAGGTCGGCAAGTTTGAGCACAATCCTGTTTGGAGCATCCTCGTGATATTTATTTGAACCAGCACATAATATGAATCTGTATTCAGGATGACTAGCTTTAAGGACATCTAGTAGCCTAGCGAACAGATCCTGGACCTTTGCTCCCGGAAATGTCCAAGCGCTTGAGTCAGGGTGATCTCCTCCCCTAAGAGCGCGCGTGAGAGTCCCCCACAATAGAGGTAGCACCAGTCCATTCCTTAGGTACAGTAGCACTAATATCTGGTACATGGGCAGAGCCACTGGTGGCATGGGCAGAGCTACTTGAGGCACCAACACAATCCTCCCTCGGGTATGGTTTGTTAGCTACGTAGGTAGAGTTCTTTACTTTACAGGAGGAAGATACATGTGGTGTTGGGTCATCGGTATCTAGTGGGACTTTCGTATTCCTTGATTTGGCAAGGTGCTGAGGCGAAGCATACTTCTTTTTGCCGTCCTTATGGGCCTTACCACGTCTAACCGTGATATTCTTATGTAGATCACTCGGATGATGCGGTGGGGGATCAAAACGAGTCTCACGGTCCAGGCAGTTCTTATCCGAATTCTTCTTCTTTCCTTGGTCAATATGGGCAGATAAGATCGAGAGCTTCCCAGTAAGCGTATGGTTTAGTTTAACAGAGTTCGATCTCACCCACTGCTGCATTAATCCCGTTTTGGTCAGGGACTGGAATCGTATTCAGAGTTTGAGAACCGACAGTGTGAGACAGGTGATTCATGGTCACATTGGACAATGTTTCTTCATGTGCTCGAAGACGTTCCCCCCAGTTTAACAAAAAGGCTTTCTGCATAATCTTCAAGTATCTGCTCCTGTTTAACAAAAAACTGTTCTGAAAAATTGCCTGTCTTTCCAAAAAAATTCTACAACGTATCACTTCGATCCTCATCCTCGTCCTGTGTGATGGACAGGAACATAACTATTGTATTTGCGTCTCCGTCTCGCCAAGTCGATGGACTATCATTCGACGAAAGCAACATCAATCAAGACAGCGGATGCTACGCGCAGCTCGACAGTGAGAAGAATTACGAGCTCTGAAGCAAGCCTAAAAAAAAAACCACCTTCAGATCCGTTGGTCCTCGAGACTAGCAGGCTTCACCATCCCGTAGGACGTGTCCTATTCATCCTCGATCTTAGGATGATCCCACTAGGATGCTCTCTGCTTTCAGGGATCTCCCGGTTGAAGCTTCGCTTCCGGCCACCTTCATTCCAGCTTCAGGGGCAGTTTGGGGATGGACCGATCCATCCTCTCCTCGGACAAGGATCCATCCACTATCCTCCTGGTACTGCTGTCCTCCTTTCCGTGTGAAGCAACTAGAGGTACTTTTCGCAAGGGCCGATCCAATACGAACCACATCCCCTACATATCGCAAGCAACCTCCTCCACGACGACCATCCACTTTCTACCTGTCTTATGTCCACAAAGACTCCTCCGTTCTGTCAACGATACATACTCCCATGAGCACGAACTGATAAACCGTCGTTGTCATTCCCTTCGTGTTAACTATGCTCTGCTCCGTGTGAACATTGCCTGAGTTTCGTCAATTCCTGCATCTCCACCTTGGAGAGTGTACTACTGTGCCCGTTCCCACATTCGACGTCTTAAGACTTGCCCCATCCTCTGCCACAATCCGTTCACCGCTTCGTCCTCGTCCTGCGGACCTACCTTCATCGCCGTCCCTAGCTGCGCTTTACCAAGAATCTCCTTCACCATTACCGTCCCTACCCTTCTGACCCTCAATTGTTGCAAGCATCCTCAGGACGCACAAGACACTATCTTGTTGTGACCTTTTCTTTTTAGCTAAACGCGGATGTGCTGAGGCGAAGTATACTTCTTTTGCCGTCCTTATGGGCCTTACCACGTCTAACCGTGATATTCTTATGTAGATCACTCGGATGATGGGGTGGGGGATCAAAACAAGTCTCACGGTCCAGGCAGTTCTTATCCGAATTCTTCTTCTTTCCTTGGTCAATATGGGCAGATAAGATCGAGAGCTCCCCAGTAAGCGTATGGTTTAGTTTAAGAGTTCGATCTCACCCACTGCTGCATTAATCCCGTTTTGGTCAGGGACTGGAATTGTATTCCGAGTTTGAGAACCGACAGTGTGAGACAGGCGATTCATGGTCACATTGGACAACGTTTCTTCATGTGCTCGAAGACGTTCCCCCCCCAGTTTAACAAAAAGGCTTTCTGCATAATCTTCAAGTATCTGCTCCTGTTAAAAAAAAAATGTTCTGAAAAATAGCCTATGTCTTTCCAAAAAAATTCTACAACGTATCACTTCGATCCGCTATTGTTCTGTTTCAAACACAAAAACAAACAAGATGCACAAGACACTATCTTGTTGTGACATTTTCTTTCTAGCTAAACGCGGCTGTGCAGTTGGTTGCAAGCATCCTCAGGACGCACAAGACACTATCTTGTGACATTTTCTTTCTAGCTAAACGCGGCTGTGCAGTTGGCTCCGCTATTGTACTATGTTTCAAACACAAAAACAAACAAATCAAGTTCGACAGATGGAAACCCAAATTTGGCAACGGACAGCTTGGCGTCCGCCCCTCTTGCATCTCATGCTTTTTTGCAGTCTTCACGTCAATACATCCTCAACTACATACAGTATATATGCAAAAACCGGTAAACGGCGTTGACAGTGATAATATTCAGACATAATAAATTATATGAATACACAAATATCACCTCCAAGAATGTTTCTACAACAGTCCACTTAAATTTTCGAGGAAGATAACACCGTTCCTCTTCTTCAGAAGTCCACACCACAGCAGAGAAAGTTCGTTCGATGTGCGCTT
>JAHWFP010251453.1:0-23768 GCA_023313725.1 Lithobius niger
TGTGCCGGAAAATTTTCTCTCCCAAACAAGACATCTTGGTGTTTAAAAAAGCAAGCGGTGCTTAAAAATGCAACTCTCAAGGCCATAAATCGATTAAGAATCGATTAATATTGATTAAAAGTCACTAACTTACCTAAATTTGAGTACCCGAAAAATTCTTTCACCTAAAGATTCCTTAACATTGTGTAGAAAGAGGATTGGCACTTAAGAATGGAAAAAGTGGTCAATAAGAGACTTAAGAACAGCCTAAAGTCAAAGGTTATACTAAATATTTCAAAAAGTCATCATTTTATCCAAATTTGCATGTTGGCAAACTTTTTCTCTCAAACAACACGTGTTGGTGTATAAAAAAATACACGGTTCTTAAGAATTAGTCAGGGATCAGTTGTAGGAAATTAGGGCTACTGAGCACAATTTGCCACAGGTGCTTTTCACTTGAGAGTTGTTGTTTACATCCAAGGAATATTTTTTCACATGTTGCCACCTTGGCAATAAGCATTCAATGTATTAGGCATTAAAGACGTCGACCAAAATGGCGCCCAATTTTGCCATTTGGCCAATTATGCAAGAACCATTAGTGATACACAAAAAAAGGTTAAGATTGAAGTTGTTTGTAATAAAGTAATCTACAATGTCACTCCCATCCAGCATGGTTGTTCTTCAGGATGTTTTTAGGTTGTCGATGTCCTTAGACCAGGGGTAGGCTAGATTTTTGCATAGTACAATCTCACTTGGCTTATACTAGCTGGATTCCGAGTGAGCAGTGCGCAGCGCGAACCCTATCTGCTCCAACTTCAATGCCCAGTCCGAATGTCTACTGTCATAAGCCCACAACATGCATTTAACAGATTTATTATAAATTTCTGTTAAGTCACTCAGAGGGTGGTAAGCCGTAGTTAAGTCATACTTGATTCCATGAGAGTGTAGTAGTTTAATCCAACCCGCTGATCTAAAAAAAAGCAGCTCTGTGGGTCAGGATCTGCTGTGGGCTCCCCCAGTGCGCTGTCCACCATTCCACAGCAGTAGCTACCTGTTTGAGTTTCGCGGTTCTTGGAAAAAGTTCAATGCAACCATTCTGCTCATAGACAACTAACAGGATGTGTTTGAAGTTTCCTGGCGCAGCCAGGAGTGGACGAATTAAATCAAGGCTGATGCTGATGATAAGACCCAGAGAAGGTTTCATTACTTGAAGTAGGACACCAGGTTTAGTGTTAGGTGCTTTGCACACTTGGCATGTAGGGCTGGGACGAATGAAACAGGCAACAGATTTTCTCTTATGGTATCAAGTCAAATATAAAGTCTTGAAAACACCACAATGTCCGGCTTCCGAAGTGGAATGTTCAGTTGTCATGCAACATACCTGTAGACCTCTGAGCACAAAGATTTTATAAGTAGGGAGGGATTGAGGCTTAATGGCGCGTCAACATCTAGGTCATTAGCGCCATCCTCAGTCACAGTGCAGTGGTTTGGGTTGCCACTGCACCACACACTACAGAGATATTAATAAAACCCCTAATCTAGATCTTATCATAGATCTGTACCTCCTGCAAAAATTAAAAAACACTGGACAGGAGGACAGACTTTTCGCCCAATTGACATGCAATGTCCTGCGGAAGATGGAAACGATGACGAACACCATCAAGATGGTGACAATCAACAAGCAAAGGGCGGACCGTAAGTGGCCATCGACACCAATGACATTCAAGAGGGTCAACCACCCTCAAAAGAGAACAGTGAGCAAACTGGATGTGACCAATGCGCAAACGGGCCAACACCACCTCTTCACAACGACTGCGGCGACACACTGTGTGCCATTCCTCGACAGCACCTTTAATAGCCCGCAGCGGATTGCCATCCTGCCTGTCCCATAAGGTTTGCCAAAACGCGTGCAACCTCAGACGTAGATTTGGAAAGGCGTCTGAGGGAGCATGACTGAGATTCTTTTTGAGAGGACCAGAAACGGCACTTTTCGCTGCAGAATCAGCGTGCTCATTCCCACCAATCCTAACGTGGCGCTGCTATTCCTCGACAGCGCCTTTAATAGCCCGCAACTTATTGCCATCCTGTCTGTCCCATAAGGTTTGCCAAAGAGCGTGCAACCTCAGATGAAGAGTTCGAAAGTCGTCTGAGCGAACAAGACTCAGATCCTTTTCGAGAGGACCAGAAAGGCCACCTTTTGCTACAGAATCAGCGTGCTCATTCCCACCAATCCCAACATGGCCTGGAATCCAGCAGAAAAGCACAGTTTTCTGCTGGCCAGCCAAGCGGGAAAGTAATGCTTGGACACGTTGTATCAAGGGGTTCCGAGGTTTGTATTTCGGAAGGACTCCAGGGCACTCATGGAATCACTAAAGATGATGAAGCCAGACCGAGAGCCAGTAGCTCTGCAGAAAACACAGAATAGCCTGATGGAAGGCGATGGGAAACAGTTACTACCTTACACACACAAGCACACTCCACGCCAACATCTAAATTCGACCCATCAGTGAACAACTGCTGATATCCGGCGTACTGAGAACACAGCATCCAGAACTAATGCAAGTACCTTGCTGGTAGAGTGGAACCTTTCGGGAGGGATGCCAGGGCGAAGATGAAAATGCCACTTGGGACAAGCCAAGGGGCCACTGTCGTATCCCCAAGCCACCAAACGCAGCGGATTTCAAAGGCTATTCCCTGACAGGACTGCTGGAGCCTATCGCAGAAATCACCCTTACATACCCCACGTCTACCGACTCGCAAGTCCGGTCCAAAAACCATGGACCAAGCAGGACTGGATTGCACGGCATGCAAATGCACAGCATATTGAAAGGTTAGTTGTTGCCGACGAATAAGCAAAGGTGGCTCCGAGGCTTTAGCATAAAGGCTGAATATTGGCGATGTCCGAAATGCCCCAGTTGCCTAGACGCAGACCACTGTGATGCACAGTGTCCAACATCTGGAGTGTCGAGTCACTAGCCGAACCATATAATTGTTCGGGAGGGTCATTCAGGACCACGCATAATCAAGTTAGCTGCTGACAAGGGCTCGGTAGAGGCGCAACATAGCAGTGCGATCGACACGGCATGAAGTACCTGACAGACAGATCCCGTAAGATGTCGAGCGCCTGCAAAGACTTGTCTAAGTTGGCGCAAGTGTGGAAGCCAAGATAACCTGGAACCGAACACCAGACCCAGGAAACGTGCCTGTGGGACAACTCCCAAGTATAGGCAAGGATCTGAGTGCAGTGTTCGTTGGCGGCAAAGGTATAACACAAATTCTTGTCCAGAGAAAACCGGACACCATTACTGACCTCCCAGGTTTGGACTTTGTTAATTATCAGCTGCAGCTGCCACTCTCAGTTCTGCATGTAAGCTGCCCGAAAGCGCAGGTCGAAATCATCAACAAATAATGACTGGGAACAACAGGTTGCTTAATAATGAGGTTGATCCCAATAGCAAACAAGATGACACTGAGAAAACCTCCTTGAGGCGCATCATTCTCCAAAACATACAGGCGGGAAAGAGTCGCCCGAACACGGACACGAAAATAACGGCTCGAGAGGAAAGCTGAAAAGAACAGCGGCATCCGCCCCCTCAACCCACAGTTAAAGAGATTACAGATAATCCCATAACGCCAGGTTGTATCATAAGCCTTCTCCAAGTCTAAGAAAACTTGAAACAGATGTTGATGCAGGCGAAAAGCACATCTGATTCAAGGGCAACCAGATAATCGATGGTTGACCGATACTGTTGAAAGCTACACTGGGATGCAGACAAGAATCCCGGTGATTCCAGCACCCAGACCAACCTCTCACTGTCCATCCGTTCCATAAGTTTACAGACACAGCTGGTCAGAGTAATTGTGCAATAACTGGAAGGAAAATTATGGTCTTTGCCCGGTTTTACAATCGGGATGACCACTGCAGTCCTCCACGCAGCCTGAATAGAGCCTACTGAATAAAGCAAACAGACTGCAACATCAAACCGGAAAGAAACTCGAACGGCTACCGCCTCAAACGTAGTGTGCAAAGGCACGCTGGCATGTGGCTGAGAGTGGTGAACTAGCATTGCAAACCCACCACGCGCATGTGGCACAGGGTCGGCATCCAGACGGTAGACAGAGTAACCCCGAACAACCAGATTATCCGACGCCTTGAAGCAAGTCTCCTGTAGGCAGCAGCACAGAGGTCACCAATGCAACAGAAGAAGCTCTTTTGCTTGGGTCTGATAACCTTGGCAGCTCCACTGAAGGATGGTATGCGTAGTCATTAGGCCGGGCTTAAGATTGAGTCTTTCCCCTAAGCCTTCCTCCGGCGATACGAAAGCATCTGAATCCTTACTTGAATCAAAAGTTGGAGTGAGGTCCAGAACGAAGTTGTCCTCTGATGGAGAAAAAAATTCCGGAGAATCGGCACAAGAAATCTCTCCCTGCTCCATGGGTAAAGGAATATCAAGTTGTCGAGGGAACACAATGGTCCCCTCAACCAGCTGGTCGTTCTCCTGGTGGCGACGTTCTCACGGATGGTGTGGAGGCAGTATCAGCAGGAGACTTCTTCTTCAACTTTTTCTGTGGTGCACTCCGGGTGGGCGGACGCTTAAATGAAGCTTTAACCTGCTTGGGAACAGTCGCAGCAGTAGTAACAGGAATATTAGCAGAAGCATCTGCAGGCAAGGCAGATGTTGATAACATGGCAGCAACTGGGTCCGAAAGACCTAAAAGACCAAAGACCTTGCAAAGATGGATGATGATGTGTCAACAAGGTAAGAAGCGTGCACACTGTCTTCATCAAATCAACCGACTCACTAACTGTGCCAGGTATTGGCGCACTGCACCCTTACGCAAAAGATCGCGTCATCGCCGGAGCCGATAGTTTGGCTTTCTTCTGGGCCTCCGAGAAGGAAAATCCGTTCTTCACCTTTAGTTTCTGCACTCAACGTTCCTCTACATAAACACGGCAGTCCCGTGAAGAAGCCTGGTGCTGACCACCGCAGTTGATGCACTGCTTAGGGCCAGCACAGTCAGCGCCTTCATGGGCTGCCTGAGCACAGCTAACACAGGTAGGCTAACTTTTACATGAGCCGCTGCTATGGCCGAAGCATTGACAGCAGTAACACCGCTTCGGATTTGGTATATGACCTTCAACCACAGGTAACCGGCAGTAATGTGCTGCGGTGCAACAGGCATATCGAAGGTCAGGAAAAAGGTGTCAGTTGGCTGGGCACCATTCTTGCCTTTCTGTGTCAAATGCCTCACAGCCGTAGCACCTTGTGACTTGAGTTCATCCGGGATGACATCATCACGATTTCCTTGCTGCTGTTCAAGGTACGATGTGGCTCGACATGCACTGGGCATGACCATAGTGCACTTGCTTTCAGAAGCCTATTCACCTGAGCATCGTTTGCTACCTCCACAAGGAAACCCCAGCACGGAGCCGAGAGACACTCTGAGGATCAGGCAGAGATCCCTTTGCAAACATCTCGGCCCTCGTATGTTACCATCAGGAACTTATGGACCTGTTCCCGACTTTTACTAACGTCTGGTAACTGGGCACCGGGCCCAATTTGCTCTGGTTCCCTCCTCTGGTACTTGGTAGTGCGGCAATGATGAGAAGAAATTTTTTGAGGGGAAGAAATTTCGGGGGGGGGGGGGAAGAAATTAGTTGCCATTGAGAGCAAAAAAGAAGTCGCGGCGGTGAGCCCCATAAAAGAAAACCCCGCGCGGCACTCGGGTGATGCATGGACGGAAAGCCGTATATCCAAGGCCTGCACCAGGAAGCTAACACCACTGTCTATCTCGGAGAGGTGGCAAGCTAAGCCGAGAGGAGAGGCTACCAAGGAAGCCGTACACACCACCGCCCTCAATAACCAAATAATTCGGGTCCGTGATGCAGATGGATACAGCACAAGTCACCTCCCCACATTGGCACGAAAGGTCATAGCCGATTAACCGTAGGCCGGCTCGCCCAGGCAACATGTCCTCCAGAATAAGGAGCCAAAGCCCGAAATCCAGGCTCTCTTCCTCCACGGATTCCTGGGTTGCAGCACACGGCCAACTTGCTGGGGGATAAGGATGAAAAGCCGAAGGCCATAACGGGCAAATCAGATTAAACCTAAAGGGGATTCAAATCACCAAACATCCTCTAAGCAGCCACCACGGGCCCGGTTTGTCCGGATGTCCCTTCACCTCTTTCCGACTAGTGCTTGTCACGGGTGTTAACCTCCCCCCCCCTGCCATACACACCATAGGCACACTTGCGAACCGTAATGTTGGGGCCACTAGTATTGAAGACGGACCAAAACACCTCCGTCATGCAGACCCTGGCCACACTTGCAAACCGTGGTCTTGGGTTCCCTTTCAGTCACCTTCTACGACACGCAGCGGTACGGTGGGTTTATTCTACCCCCAGCCCACAGGGGAAGATTTTATAAGAAAAGGTCCCAGTAACCTGGTCGTGAATGTCACGCAAGTGAAACGCCTTTGTAAGCAGGCCTTGACGCATGACAAACTGTCCTGCCTTTAGTACCTTTTCAGTGACACTGCCACTATCATCATTCACTTTTTTGATGTGCCATAAAGCAACAGGGTCTTGTTGTTGAGCTACCAAAACTCAGTGAGTGAAAGAAAATCGCTGTTGCTAAGTCTATATTCATTTCTTCTATTTCAACTCCGTTGTAGCAGTCGTCGGCTATCTCGGGGTGGTCATACATACGAGAAAGTTAATCGGTCACTTTGTTTTCCACCCCTCCCTGCCATTTTCAGGTGTAGATTAAACCCTCCAACTCCATAATCCATCGAGTGAAGCATCCAGAAGGGTTAGGCATCTTGCGCAGAGCTGCAAGACCGGCGTGATCAGTCGGAAGTTCAAATTCAGTGTTTTTGATGAATGGCCTGAACTTCTTCACCGCATATATCATCGCAAGCATTTCTTGCTGAGCTGCAGAGTATTTTTTTTCTGCTCTTGTTAATCTCCTGCCTGTGAAGGCCACAGGTTTGAGTCCTTCGTCCGGCCCCTCCTGGCTAATGATGCAACCTATCCCACTTTGGGAAGCGTCACAGGTAATGCTGAATTTAGCTGACAAATCCGGACGTTTTAACACACAGTCAATGATCCCAGACTTTAGCTCCTTTACAGCATCTTTACACTCATCCGACCAATGCCATTTAACATCCTTTTCAAGCAAGTCGAAAAGCGGCAAAGGTAGGCAAAAATTGGTGATAAAAGACAAATAATCCGAGTTGATACCGGAGCTACTTAATTCACGTGGAGTTTAGGAAATCTTGAATCGTCTTCACAGCTGTGGGTTCAAAGTCGAAGTTTGCCCTGGACGAATTTTATGGCCCAAATACGTTATTTCTTGAGCACATAGCTGAACTTTGTAAAGATTAGCAGTGAAGCCATCATTTCCCAGTCTCGAGAGAATGTCACTTAGGTGTTCCATGTGCTCCGAAAATGAATTACTGAAGACACTACGATCTCTCAACAAAAACCATAGAATGATGGAAAAGTGAGTCTCCAAGTACTTCTACTAAGATCTGGTACATTTTTAAGGCTGAAAGGCATCAATTGGAAAAAAAAACTGCCGTGGTGGCAATGAAAACAGCTTTTGGCCTTGCTTTCTTCATCCACTGGAAGTTGCAAATAGCCTTTGTTCACATCTATCACGGAAAAATACTTGGCCTTGCCCAGGGTACCCAAAATCTGATCGATGCATTTTGGAGGCTGCGCCTCAAAAACAGAAGCGTCACTTTACTTTTTGTAGTCAATGCACGTCCTCTTCTGCCCAGGGCAAGCCGCCCAGGGCATAAAACCTTTTTCTATGACTCCCAAATCCAACCACTCATCAATTTGAAAATCTATGATTTTTCTTGATCCTTCGTTGTAATTCCGATGAGGTAAATGAATTGGCTTGGTGTCCTCTTCCTAAATGATGGAATGCTACCCAACATAAGTGCAACCAAGCCGTGAAGTTAAAACTCTTTTATGTTGCTTTAGGCAATTTTACAACAACTTCCGCAGAGAATGAGTGCAGTCAGATATAGCAATATGCGTCTCGATGGTCTTCCAATCTTTGGTTTCTGGAACCTTTTTTTCAGGCAGCTGTTGATGGCAGGTGTTTACTACTGTATCGTTATAGAATGATGTTAATCTTCAGTTACCGATCCTCCAGCCACCAGCTCGGATTTCGGCGATAACAGCTGTCTTCCCCATAAAATCGTGGCATAAAACAAGATGGTCGGTTGCGCCAGCTTAAATTCATACGGTGTGAGGTGTTCTACTCCTGTTGTCCCAGTGCAGAACCACATGCACGTAACTGGAACCTGAAACTTTGCCGGAAGCCAACAAAAAAGTTATTCTTGTGTTTGTATGGCCTCCTTGTTACAAATCATCCGTCAGTTGTTGCAAACACACGGAACTTTATGTACCTGTATCGAGCAGTGATCTTAATTTTATTCCATCAACAATTATCGTCATTAAAACATGTACTCCATACTCCATGTCTGTATCTAATTTATGTGCACGATTTCACGCAGAAACATAGACATACTTCATAATGCCTTGACCAAACCTTAATCCTTCACTCTCCAATCCTTAGAAGATTTTAAGGCTTCCCTGCACCGTTTTGCAGGGGTCCACCTAAACCCGTTTTTTGGCAACAGATCAGAGCATTGTGGGTGGTAGTGACCTGCAACACCACATTCATGGCACGTGATCACTCTTTTTTCCACTCGATGTCGAAGTTGTAGAGCCCCTTAAAGGTACTCTGTCCTGCCTAAGTTGTTGGGAAGGTAGCAGGAGTTGTGGGTACAGCTGTGCAAACCAATAGTGGTTGATGCACATCTAATGTAACGCCGCACATCGAACGCTTAAAAACCTGTGAAGTTGAAGTAACAGCTCGAGAAGAGGACTTACATTCGTGGTCATCACTAGATAAAGGCTGAACAGATTTTAGCTGTTCTGGAGTGAAGCCTGCGAGCAATCAGGTTGGAGCCGATCGCCATGCTGAATACGCGGTTACTGATTCCCGCTAGCCTCAAACAAAAATTTTTACAACAAGCGATTTTTTGTAGCCGTAGGCGCAGCGGAAAAACATTGAAAACTTTATTCAAACGTCAAAGCACTTATTAATACCACTGGCACCATCTGGTGATGCGAAACGAGCATAATGCAAAATTGGTGGTGATGAATAATGTGACGAAACCCTATGATGCACACTGGTAATACTAGCAATATCAATATCAACACCTCTTCCAACCAACACAACGGGCGTATCATCACCAATCAGTAATAATTTTCGCACATCTGTGTCGGTGTCGCCAGTTCGAGACCCCAATACAGCAGTTGATAAACATTGCATCACATCACTAAGCTAAGGCACAATATCACACTTAGATTCAATGTCACTATCCACAGGTAGTGGTTGCATGTAACCAATATTAACTGGTGGTGAGTATTTAAATCGTCACTAGGCCAAGTTTCGTCAATAATTGGAAGCACTGGTGACGCCGTACCCCTTGGTGTACTATGCACCGACATGGTATCGTGTTATAAAAGCGGCGCTGGAGACATTATCCGAATTAACATAAACAATGTCAAAATTTTGGCCATTGGGGATTGAGGAAGCCCTTCCCGGATCACCGCTTCCATACACTGCAACACCACACAAATCTAGAAGAGGTGGAGAACCATAAACACTGGAGCGATTGCTCCCCACTAAATCTTCTTCCATAATAAAAGTCAACACTCGTTAAACACAGTTCTGTAATTACGACTTAAAACAAAATTACTGTACGTCGTAAAAAAATAGTTCATACCTACTAAATTTGTGTTGGCCAGTTAAACAGTCAATACGTTTACCATAAACAACAATGGCCTGAAATACAAGTAAAGTCAGCCAACCCAAATTGTAGTCAATGATTGACGTTGATGTCCGAGCAGCTGCTCATTGTGGTAGAAGCACAGGCGAAGCACAAATGCGCACAATTGAAGCGGCACAAACACAAGCCGCCAACCGAATTGAAGCCAGGTTTAACAACCTTCCGCAAAAGTTTGTAACTAAAGTTCCATGTTGAAAATAGCACGAAAAAACATTTTCTTATGCAAAAATACTAACAGGGTTCAAATTAAAATTAAAAAAATTGGCCAGTTCCAAAACAAATGTTCGATCCCAGGGGTTCAAAGAATGGCAAGGGCTCCCATTTTCTTACTGTAATCATGTAACGTGGTTGAAAGGCAATGAGCACACAAATGGTTTGCATCCGAGTAAACCAGTTCAACCGTATTACTAGGGGACACTCGAGAAGTATGATACGTAGGAACACTGTATTGTATGAAATAAAACTTAATGTCGAAAGTTAACTGCCAGAGTAGGGGAACATATGAACGCACTGTTAGGCTTAAATAACTTACATAGATCAAGCACAATAATAGCGTAAGCATAAGATGGGAAGACGAAGTCACTACCAACGACATCGGGGAACTATCAATCGCTCAAGATCAAGAATGATGGCGCCCACCCCTTATACAGGAGCTGGCCCTTCCATCACTCCGGATCTATCTCATGCTGTAAATCCATAAACCTGATGCAATCCATGCAATATTCTTGACTACGAAGGGATAAATTTCGTAAGCCATGAAATGCAAAAACCCTCTTTGCCCACCCCGTGCATCTCAGTGTGGTCCGGCATGATGTAATCTGTCCTGATAGTGGCCTCAGTAAAGTGGTTTATAAGACTGAATAACGCCCCATAATACCACGTTACAGGGAGAAGCTGTATTTATAGATTTCGGATAATTGAATGTAGTCAAAGACATGGGTTTTTCTGGATCAATATCAATCTCTAGTTTTTTACATATATGCCATTTTAAGATTTTTCAACAGTATTTGAGTTTCCGTGTCGCTGGATGAAATCCAACCTGTATATTTGGATTTTTCGTCCTAAACGGGAGTTCCCGAACCAAATAAATCTTTAAGCTGTATGGAAGGTGACAAGGACACTTTACACCGTTGTTAATCTTTGTACCATTCTCGTTTTCAACTTTCAACAAGTTTTTTTAGGAAGAAATTGGAAAAATTCTTTTCCCTGGATGGTTGAGACATTTTGAAGTGATTCCTTTTATTATTTATTTCGAGTTTATTCCTTTTATTTCGAGGTTATTTCTTTTATTATATATATATATATTTTTTTTTCTGACACTCCTGGTTGGAGGGGTAAGCACCGACAACATTCTTAAGGATAATCGTTAAATACATTCTTGACGCCACATTGCACCTACTTTATTTAAAATTACACCCCACGATTCTTTTAAACCTCTGAGGATGATGTGCTGAATTATCGGCTCCGAAGTATATATTTAACTCTTCAAGTTAGTGATTTTAACCTCCTCTTCAAACTAGGAATGTGGCGAACTCCTTCCTACTCTATATGGGTCTAAAAAAATGCAGTATAATATGCCCTGCTGAATTGGTAGGGTATATTTTACCGCATTTTTTAGACCCATATAGGTGGCTCGACACATTTTGAAATGTCTTGTATTAAAAAAAAGATGCTAGTCAAGAAGTTCAGGCAAGCATTGAAAAAGACCAGGGGGAAAGGGGTGAAGTGGCGGGAGCCTGTTCAAGAGGACAGCCAGGACAAGGACAGGTTTTAATCTCCGAAAACAACTACGATATGTAAAACAAGCGTTTCACTAAAGTAGGAGCTGCTATCAAACCTGAAGACACGGTAAATTATTCTCATATTAGTACTGTGGCAACAAACATTCAAAAACTTAAAATCGACTTGTCTCCGTCCATTACTCTTCACGCCGACGAGTTGGCTTCCGCCGTATGCAGCATCGAAAAAAATACATTGTAAGTAGATAGGTCTGACGGAAATTTCTATGCGAAGAAGAAGCAAATTAATGACATATCTTTTCCCCAGAAGGTTGCTGACGCGATAACAAAAGTTTACATTAACAGGAATTGCCAATTACAGCTAATCAGAAGGTATACTTCAATGCAATGCACAAACCGATTTGAAATCTAATTGAACCTACTTTACCGAGTGATGTTGCTACTAAGGTATTCGTCGACAGCAATGCTTGATACAAGACGACCAGAAGGGTTACTTTATCGCCGCGAACAAACCGATTAGAAATCTAGGTGAGCCAACTTTACCTAGTGATGCAGCTACGAAGACATTTTTGCACCAAAACTGTTTCATAATAATCAGTTTCTATATGAAAAGCCCTTTGCATAAAGAAGTTAATTTGTTCGTTAATTCCGGATGTTTTACAAGCTACATAAGTAATACGTCAAGCTTAATCTATAAAGCAATTTTATACTGCCACGATCCGAGCATAGAACTCGTTGCTGAATGTAAAGCAGAAACGAAAACGTTCTTTATTGTGAAAATAAAAGACGTGCTTTCGACAAGTAACATTTCAACATTCCTTATGAAATAGAAAAAGATTCACCCAACACGGTACACGCAGTCGAAGATTTTCATACAGAAAACGTTGATTTTCAGTTAGATTTGCCTGTTACTTTTCAATAGATGATTCATCTCGTCCTAGCTAAAACAGCTTCGTAATTACGAACCTTAGAGAAAGCGCTTAGAAAAAATAAGCAAAAGTGCCCGAACTAAATTTGGTCAAAGTTTTGCACTTGTTCGTAATTGTATTTAATCCCGGTCCCAAGTAGCTAACCATGGACTGGGGAGAACCCATGTTATCAAAGCTATCGAAATAACAGAGTTCATCCTAAATGGTACAGTAGGCTACCCAGTGACTTCTGTCTCCATCATGGAAATCTCCCAAGTTAAGGATTCCATTTACAACAGTATGCCTAAGTTTTTAAGGAAGTGTGTCTTTACTAAAAGTGCATCTAAATTTCGAAAATTTTAGTACTCTAGTCAATCCGTTTAAATCAAAGTTCATTAAAGGTTTATCAAAGTCGATTAATCCCAGGGTGGCCTTAGGGCAATTTTTGTTGCTTTGTTTTTTGTTTAGTTTTTTTCTTCCAGCTAGAACCTTCCACATGCTTGTGATGTCGCACGAGTTCATCTAGATTTTTTTCATCGTTTTGTGCCTTTTTTACAGCAGTTACCATCCCCAAAATCTCTCCCACCAATCCTACAATTCTGGCTAAAATTGGCTGTAGCAATGCTAATGGCAAAAACCCCCTTTCTCTTTTTGCGATCTTGTTTTGAGTGCCATATCTTTTTATTATTATTTAATAAACAACTTCGATATTGCCTTTATCCAACTTTAGATTAAGTTTCCTGTCACCAATGAACAGAGCGTGACAGATACTATTAGCTGGTACTACAGCTCTAAACTTCAGTTTGACTTGTACAGCCATGATTCCTGACTGAAGCCGCTCAGGCAGTTTCCAGCAATACAACACCACGAGAGGATAAGCTTTCTTGAACTGCAACAAGTCGAAACTCAAGTCACTGGTGTCATAGCAAAGCTGCCTGAATTGCCGCACCATTCTGGTCTGACTGACATACTCTCCAGTAGCAAAATTAGCATTCAAATTGAGAAATAGATATCGCCCAGAATTTAGAGTCCCGTGAGCATCCTGCAAACTGCAGTAGTCGAACACAGCAGGATGTTTAACCTAAGAGTCCTGTATATTTTTTTGAAAAGCTAAAAGTATCCACCTAGGTTTTTCAACCGCGGAAGTAGTCTAAACGCCCCAGATGAAGCTGGTGTTTTGGGGGACCCCGCAGCTATCGTAATGCCAGTGTCTAAATCCTAAATCCACTGTAGCTCCATTGTCTATGAGATTGTAGAGTTTGAGTTTTTGTGCGAACGTTGTGGTAACGTTAGAGATATGCCAAGAAATGCTATTGAGAACAACTTTACCTTTGGCTGCGGCTGCAGTTTTGAAGATGAAGTTTGTGTCACTGGTTCTCATGCAAATGAGCACGTGTTTAGTTCCATAAATTAGCATATCATTATTTGCAAGACATCCCATGATGTGCTTCAAGGGAATAGCGAATATAAAACTTCCTTAGGGGGTTGTTTCAACGATGATGGAGGCGTGCACAACAGAAGCTACACTACCCAATGCCCAGCACTGGCGAGCAATGCAGCTGCTCCACCTAGCCATGAGTAAGCAGCTCTTTCGTAAGGGTACCGATTCCTGGATAATTCCCACCAAGCTGTCGACGCGCCATTAAACCTAATCTCCCCCCCCCCTGGATAATTTAACTCACCAACTTGCTTATCAGCTGGATGGTATTTAATTTTAGAAAACAGAAACATGGGAGCATTATTAATAGGACTAGCTACATCAGCGTCCGAATAAGCTGAGTCATTGTTCTTCTGCAACCTCCCTTTAATCAGGAGATAACTGCTGTGCATAAATTAATCTTGTTTTTTTACGTGTATTCGGATTTCATAATTTATGTTGTTGACATTCGTACCAACGATGGGATTATATTCTTGATAGGTGTAAGATTCGACTGACGAGTCATTCTACAACACTCATTTTCTAGCTGTTGTTATAAATTTAATGATGGCTTTGTTTCTAGATGTTAAACTATTTGTGTTTTTATTATTATTAAAGTTTTTATTATTAAAATTTCGGAATAATCCTTTGCCTTTTTTCCAAACACGACCATCATGGCCTTTTTAAATTTTTTTTTTGATTTTAAATGTAGTTGCACCATGAGTGTCTAGCCATTCACATTCAATGGCAGGTTGGTCTGAGCAGGGACGTAAAGGTTTGGGTTAGGGGGACCAGCAACTACAAGCTCTCGCGTTCCTTCCAGCCCTAACTAGGTCAGCGCCGTGTTGTATCCCAACATGCCAAGCGGCAAAGAACATCAGCGCATGCGCAAGGATGGTTGCTCGCGCCCGCCATATTGAAATCCTCGCTTCGTTTTACACAGGCAAGTAACACACAACGTTCAATCGATTTATTAACTAACAACAGCATTCCGCCTGATTCGAATACTAAAATACATTAAAAAAATCTGTAATAAAACGCTGGGTGCCTGTGTTGAACCTCGTAATCGTCTGTATAAATTTAAACTTGATTGCAACTTCGCGATGCTTCCACTGTATTAGGTGCGTTTCTCATTCCAGCAGATGGGAAGGTAGGGGAATCACAGGCGGCTTGCCCTTGTGCCGAGAACTGGTTCTGCATCCGCAGCTAGTTGCTGGTCCCCCTAACCCAAACCTTTACGTTCATGCGGAGCATCTTAAAGGTTCAAAGTGGGGGAAAAAGATAAAATATTTCCAAATAGTTGCCACTTTGACCTATTATTCGATAACTGATTGTACCAAAAAAAAACAGTAGATATAAAAGTTCTTGGCAATAATTTAATCTGTGATGTTAGCCCTACACCTTTTTTCCTATATCATCTATAGGTTTGGAAGGAAATGGTCATTTAGGGCAATTTTTACTGAAATTTACCAAAATCACTAACTTTTTGCCATTTTGGCTTATTATTCAGGAACTGTTACTACAAAAAAAAACGGTGTTCGTACCACATGCACAATTCAATTTTTTGCTCCTTCAAATGGTGGGAATGTCTTCTTTGCATCAAGAGTAATTGAAATGTTCTACACTGTTTTCAGAAGTAACAACAACAGTTTAAAGTTAAATATGAACGATAAACTGAACAGTGCCTTCGATACCAGCCCCTAGTAAAATGGGTGTAGCGCAGTCACTAACAGAGGCAAATATTTTCTATTACCCGTATTGCAAAGAAGACATTTCTGCCTTTCGAATGAATGTAATCGGAGTCATTCACCTAAATTAGGAACGTCACGATAGCAGCTGAAAGTTGAAAATGAGCAAAAAATTGAACTTTGGTTGTAATACCAGCCCTTAGTAAAACGGGCTTAGTTCGGTATCTGACAATGGTAAATCCTTTTAATTATGCTTGTTGCAAAAAAAGACATTCTCACCTTTCGAATGAATCAAATTGGGGTCCCCACCTGAATCAGAAACGACGCAACAGCAGTTGAAAGTTGAAGCTTGGTAAATTGAAACATCTACAGGCATAAAATAAGCCAAAATAACCGAAAATGGTCGCAAATTACCGTTTTTTTCGAGAACTGTAATGGATATTTAAAAAAAAAGTATAGGACCTACATTATAGGTTACAACACTGCAAACAACTTTTATCTGAACCTTTTTTGTCAGCAATAACTGTTTTTCAATAACAGGCAAAAAATGGTAAAAAGTTAGTAGATTTTGACTTTTTGACCCTAATTTGACCCATTAAGCTGCTCTCAATCAACTGGTTATCAAAGGTAATATACTAAGATTTGTTAAGTAGAACATGATGTATCATGTGATTAAGTTAATATTTTTCCACCTTGAGTGGTACCGATAAAGTATCTGACCCATGGACTAAAAGGGGGGGGGGGACGAAAAAAGAATTGGTTGTGAAAGTTGGGCAAAAGCCATCTGAAATATTGACAGAATCTGTTGATTGGATGTTCGGTCCTCCCAGTCGGATAAAAAGTGGCATAGACTGCCACCAACTGGGGAGCTGGATAGAAGTATGGCGTCATTGGTCCTTTATTGAAGAAGTCTTTCCTCCCTGGGAGGAGTAGCGGCTTCGTCTATCAGGAGTGGCGCTTCTGCCGGAAGCTTGGCCTTTCGTTTTATTGAATGGGTGAGAGAGGGGTGGTTAGTTTGGGCGAAAGGACTGGTTGGGACGAAAAGACTGGTTGTTTGAGCTTTCGTCACGACGATTGTTGGTGAACGAGGTCTTGACCAGTTGTCGCCGTTTTCTTGATTCAAATACGGCTTGTTTTGCTTGAAACCCGGTTTCAAAGGTTTCCAGTTTACGTTTTCTTGAAAAGTCAAGATGTGGCGCCAGACTTTAAATTTATCCACGAAAGATGGCGTTTGACTGGTGGATCGGTAGGTTCCGGAGTTGATATTTGGTGATATTCAGATTTGGAGCCGTATAAAATGTCACCGAGCAGGGGTCGTTGTTAAAAAGTACTCTTATTAGCCAGTTGAGTGAATGATAAGAAGCGAAGCATGCCTTATGAAATAATTAAGAAATTAGCGTAGACAGTTGTTTCACTTGTTAGGTGTTGGGTTTGATGAAACCTTTTCACATAAAACATTAACGAACGTGTTTAAAACGTTGTTCTGGGAGCCGGCGCACAGGGTGTGATGGAAGCATTTGTCTTTGTCTAATAGAACGAGTGTGGGGATTTCGGTTTTTTGGGTGACGAAAGGGCCATCCCAAAGTCCATTTTCATGTCGGCATTTAGGAATTTGCATTAGGAGTAAGTATCTAAGTTTTTAGTGTTAGTTGATCCCTCGCCGTAGGCTTTGAAGAATCCTGAGTCACGTCCAAGTCCAGGCGGGGGTGGGTTTTTGTCAAGTTCTAGTGGTTCTCCCTTTCCCAAGACGGTGCCACCGTTGCGTAGAAGGTAGGTCAATAGTGTCGTGGACTGGCCAATTAGAGAACGAGGTTTGGAATTGCGATCTCGTTAACCAAAACCGAAACCTGTCGTTAATCCACGGTTTATTACTGGAGCATCAGAAGAGTGGGAAGGTTTGTAGAGAAACAGTCTGGTACAGTATCCTCTACTGTCTTTAAAAGCTTAGCTAATGAGAATGGCAGAAGGATCATGGGCGACGGGGTCATCGGGAAAATGAATGTGGCGAGCTGATTGGTGTAACTGTTGTTGTAGAACAGATGCGGAGTCCAAAACAATTAGGAGGATGAGACGAATGGATGGCAGCGGGAACGTTAGAGCATTGATGGCTGTTGGCAGCAGTAGTTGATGAAAGGCGGTACCTCTTCGATCCTTTGTGAGACAACAAGGCAGAGCATTTGTGGTCGTTGAGACCCATTCACCAGTTTGAGCAGCTTTCGTTGAACAAGAGGTAGAAGGTGATGGGTCGGTAGTGCCCGTGCGGAGTCCAAAATCGTGATGGGCATGCTTGATGACACGATTGACTTCGCTGTGGGTGAGGGATTGGCTGGCTTGCAGAAATGAAAGCGATGATAAATCCATCGGCAGTTTCCCCCTGTGGGCTGGGGGTAGAATAAGCCCACCGTACCCCTGCATGTCGTAGAAGGCGACTAAAAGGGAACCCAAGATCACGGTCTGCTAGTGTGCCAAGGGTCTGCATGGCGGAGGGTTTTTTGTCCGTCTTGAACACTAGCAACCTCAACACTACGGTTTGCGAGTGCGCCTACGGTGTGTATTGCGGGCAGGTTTAACACCCGTTGCAAGCACTAGTCGGAAAGAGGTGAAGGGACATCTGGACAAACCAGGCCCGGGGTGGCTGCTTAGAGGATGTTCGGTGGTTTGAATCCCCTTTTGGGTTTGATTCCAATTTGCCCGTTCTGGCCACTGGGCTTTTCATCCTCATCCCCCAGCATGTTGGCCGTGTGCTGCAACCTAGTAATCCGTGGAGGCGGAGATCCTGGCTTTCGGGCTTTGGCTCCTTATTCCGGAGGACGGGTGGCCTGGGCGAGCCGGCCTAAGGTCAATCGGCTATGACTTTTCGGGTCCGGTCGATGTGGGGAGGTGGCTTGTGCTGTATCCATCTCCATCACGGACCCGAACTGTTTGGGTTATCGACGGAAGTGGTGTGTACCGCTTCCTTGGTGGCCTCACCTCTCGGCATGCTTAGGCTGCCACCTCACCGAGATAGACGGCGGTGTTAGCTTCCTGGTGCAGGGCCCTGGATATGCGGCTTCCGGCCCTGCATCACCCGAGTGCCGCGCGGGGTTTTTCTTTTCTGGGGGGCGCACCGCCGCGACTTATTTTGCTGTACATGGCAACTACTTCTCCCCCCTCCCCCCAAAATTCTTCCCCTCCTCGCCGCACTAGCAAGCGCCAGAGGAGGGAACCCGAGATGGTTGGGCCTGGTGCCCAGTTACCAGACTTGAGTAAGAGTCGGGACCAAGTCCCGAAGTTCCTGGTGGTGACAGGCGAGGATCGAGATGTTACACAACTCGGTCCATTCGCAGTTCACAAAGCTCTGAAAGGGATCTGTGGTTCTGATCCGAAGAGTGTCTCTCGGCTCCGTGCTGGGGGATACCTTGTGGAAGTTGCAGACGATGGTCAGGCGAAGAGGCTTTTGAAAGCGAGTGCACTGGGGTCATGCCCAGTGCATGTAGGGCCGCATCGTACTTTGAACAGCAGCAAGGGGGCCGTGACATGCTTTGATTTAAGGGGTCTCAGTGATGATGCCATCCTGGACGAACTCAAGTCACAGGGTGTTACGGCTGTGAGGCGTTTGACACGGAAAGGCGAGAATGGTGCCCAGCCAACTGACACCTTTTTCCTGACCTTTGATACGCCAGTTGCACCGCAGCATATTACTGCCGGTTACCTGCACTTGAAGGTCAGGAGTTACGTTCCAAATCCGATGCGGTGTTTCCGCTGTCAACGCTTCGGCCATACCAGCGGCTCGTGTAAAGGTAGGCCTACCTGTGTTTCCTGTGCTCAGGCAGCCCATGAGGGCGCTGACTGTGCTGGCCCGAAGCAGTGTGTCAACTGCGGTGGTCAGCACCAAGCCTCTTCACGGGACTGTCGTGTTTATGTTGAGGAACGTCAAGTGCAGGAACTAAAGGTGAAGGACGAGCTTTCCTACTCGGAGGCCCGAAAGAAAGCCAAGCTATCGGCACCGGCAATGACTCGTTCTTTTGCGCAGGTGTGCAGTGCGCCAACGCCTGGCCCAGTTAGTGAGTCTGCTGATTTGGCAGATTTACGCGCTGAGCTCAGGTCTTTGACGAGGACGGTGGGCAAGCTTATTACTTTGTTGACCCAGCAACATCCATCTCTGCAGGGTCTTTTGGGTCCTTCGGACCCGGTTGCTGCCTTGCCGTCTACATCTGCCCAGCCTGCAAATGCTTCTGCTCCTGCTCCTGTTTCTGCTCCTGCTGCTGTTTCTGATGCTGCATCAGTTCCCAGGCAGGTTAAAGCTTCAGCGAAGCCTCCACCTGCCCGGAGTGAACCACAGAAAACGTTGAAGAAGAAGGCTCCTGCTGGTAAAGCCTCAACACCACCCGTGAGGACGTCGCCACCAGGAGAGAAGGTGAAACGGTCGTTGAACGGCCAGCTTGCTGAGGGGTCCGTTGTGTCCCCTCAACATCTTGATGATAACTTGCCCATGGAGCAGGGAGAGGTTTCCTGTTCCAATTCTCAGGAACTTTTTCCTCCTTCCGAGGACAATTTCGTTCTGAACCTCACTCCATCTTTTGATTCGGGTGAGGATTTGGATGTTTTCGGATCGCCCAGAGGAGGAGTTGAGGAGAATGATTCAATCTTCAGCCCGCCCTAATGCCTGCGCATGCCATCGTTCAGTGGAACTGCCAAAGTTATCGGACCCATGCCGAAGAGCTGCGGCTGCTTTTGTCGCATTGGCGACCTCTGTGCTGCTGTCTACAGGAAACCTGCTTTAAGGCGTCAGATAATCCGGTTGTTCGAGGTTATTCTGTCTACCGTCTGGATGCTGAACCTGTGCCACGTGCACATGGTGGTGTTGCAGTGCTGGTTCAACACTCTCAGCCACATGCCAGTGTGCCTCTGCACACTTGGCTTCAGGCGGTAGCAGTTAGTGTTTCTTTCCACATCGATATTACTGTCTGTTCGCTTTATTTGCCGCCGGATGAGGTCTTTGGGGTTGGTGACCTGGAGGACCTGGTCCGCCAGCTTCCTGCCCCTTTTCTGTTGCTGGGCGACTTTAACAGCCACCATGTCCAGTGGGGGGGACCTCATACAGACAACAAAGGGAGGATCCTTGAGGAGTGGATGCAGAGGGGGTCTGTTTGCATCCTGAACGATGGAGCCATGACACACTGTAACCTGGCCACAGGCAATTGGTCAGCGGTGGACTTAGCCTTTTGCTCGCTGGCCATCCCAGTTCACTTCACTTGGGGTGTCACTGCCGATCTGCATGGAAGCGATCACCTCCCCATTGTGTTGTCCACAACACAAGGGGGTTCTGTGGCTTCCAGGCCAGCTCGGTGGGCGCTTAAACGTGCTGAATGGTCAGCTTTTGCTGAGGCTGCTGTATTTCAGCGTGCGGTTGAGGACTTTTCTGATGTGGATGAACTTTCCGCTCATTTCGCTGACGTGGTCCTTGCTGCTGCTCATGCTACTATCCCACGTACGTCCACTCGGCCGCGGCGGGTTCCTGTTCCGTGGTGGACACCTGCTTGCGGGCAGGCCATTCAGGCCCGCCGGCGAGCGTTGCATGCATTTACAGTCAGGCCAACTGCTGAAACTTTGTAGCCTTTAAGTGCTGTCGTGCCCGTGCCAGGTTTGTCATCCGTGAGGCTAGACGTGCTTCGTGGGCAGTTTATGTTTCGTCGATCACGCGCTCCACGCCTTCTCAGTGTTATTTTAGGTAATCTAATGACTACAAAAATATGGAGTTGCCAAAAACAATGGAAGAGTTCATAGGAATATATTTAGGCTTATCAGAATAGGGCTTGGCTAAATGACATATCAGTTCAGTAACACACACTGTCATGGGCAATAAAATTCACTGTGGTTTTTGGTAATAAACTTACTTGTTTATTATACATGATATTCCTTGTTGTAGGTACAGTCCCGTTCAAAAGTAAATGTCCAAGCCAATGCTAGATTTAAACAATGGCCTCTCGCTCTTCAAGAATGACTGGAATGTATGCAGCTGCATACTGGAGCGTGGTATTGTTGCACTGAGATTCATGTATGGCGTACCACACCCACCAAATATACACAGAAATGGTTTGTTGTTGATCTAATAATATTTACGGTAAATAGTGTTCAGGTTGTTATTAATTTGTAAAATATGAACGATAGAGGCCTTGTTACATAACGATGTTACCTTTACCGCATATTTTCGACATAGTTCATTTGAATAATGTCTTTTAATTGCTTAGCTTTTTGCTACTAATTTATTTATTTAAATAAACTGCCTACAAGACTCGCATTTCATTTGTGGTCATGGTGCCTGGTTAATGGCAGAACTCACTGAGCCAAAAGTATTGACATGCCCAGATTAAAATTTCTTAACGATTCCCGCCAAACTTTTACTGGTTGAAATTATATAAAATTATCAGGTAAGTTCACCGATGAATCGTTTAATGAGAAAATGTGAAAAAGGAAGATATCTTACTGCCCGAATTTAAATTCTTCAATAAATAAACAATAAACCAGAAAGGAAAGTGGTTAACGAAGCAAATAGTCGGCATTAAAGATGCGCCTTGAGAGGATACAAGAAGATTAAGCTGTGAAAGACAGAAAAGACAACATCCCCAACTGGGGCTGAGAAAAAAAGAATTTTTTACTTTAATGTCTATAAAGTATTAATCTGTGAAATGAAGTGTGCAACTGATATCTGAATTCACACGGCAAAAACTTGGTTAGATTCCTTAATTAAGTGTTAATGTGTCCTTCCCTATACATCCCTCCGTATAACAGGATAGAAAACATAATGATACCATCGTTGAATCATGGAGGTGTGATACACATTACCGTGTGTTTTAATGACTTAAAAGAGCGGAATATTACTTATAGTTGTTTAATACACAAAACAAAGCAGCAGATCACTCACAAACCGTTGGGATTAGATTAGTAGATAGATTTTATTTACATGAGCCAAACCGATCAACAAAACCAGGCATCTATTAAAGGTTTATACATTTTTTTCAACATTATGAAGTCCAACGTTAAACAAGCATGCAGAAATGCTGCATTATGGTCCTCGTTGTCCATGGTTTAAAATAATACAGCATTTTAAACTTACGGTCGGCTTCCGCACTTAAAAAGAGAAAATATTTCTTAGAACTGTTTAGTGCTTCGCACGAGAAGAGACTTTTCTCTGTCTCATCTCAAATTTTGGAGACTAGGTAGAGACTGCGAGACGAGACTGAGACAAACAAGCTAAAATTATGAAACGAGACCACTAGTGCTGATACAGAGATGAGACCTGACTGAATGCCCGCGGTCTCGTTTGGTCTCAGCCCACTTTTGATTGAGTAAATATGTTATTAATTCAAAAAATGTGTTCATCTATGCTTCCTGAAAACGATGCACTTACGTTGGAATCACCTTCAGCCAACTTCAACTTTCGTTTTCGTCATCGCTAACGATTTGTCCACAGGCCCCAAAAATCAGCTAAACTATGCAATCTTCCAGATGTTCCTGGTACCGGAGCTAGGGAGGGGGTAAACATCGGGGAAAATGGGGGCATGCCGAACCTAGGAAAATACCCCGGTGTGTATATCCCCTGGAAAAAAATCAGGGGTAAAAAAAACCCATGCAGTCATATAAGGGAGTTCGACTAACTCCGGAAAGAGGGGTTCAAGCATGCGCACAACCCACTACGAGTGGCAACGCAGCGTGTGCTCAATGGTTGGCTATGGTAGAAAGCCAGATTTAAGGTGCTAATTTCTCGTATTTGAAAAACTATCAAGAAACAAAAAAAGTTATGACAGCGAGCCCTTCACGTATGTGCCAAAGGCAAAGCAGCAAATATGTATAAAACGCTTTTAAAATCGTTATTATAGCCGTACTAAAGCCAACTTTTTCCGCCAAAATGTCGTGTGGCTGTCGAAGCGGGACAAACTGATTACGTTTTCCCTCCTTCCCCAACCTGCCTCCCGAAGTAAACCCATCCAGGTGCATTGTTATGAGATCATCCATTCATTTACTTGGGGAAGTTGGGGGTTAAAAGTTGCACGTGTTGTCATCATGCACGAAAATAAAAACAGTGCTGGAAGGGGCCCGGGAAAGGCAACGGTAAATAAAAGCTACAGCCATAAAAGAAAATTATGGAGAAAAGCCGATAGTAAAGTAAAAAAAAAAAAAA
>JAHWFP010251453.1:25637-44889 GCA_023313725.1 Lithobius niger
CACACACCCAACTTTTCGCTGGCAACATCAGCAAAATATTGACAAAGCAAAATTGTCTATTAAGGACACAAGCAATAGTTTTTAACGAAATAAATGTTGCACCGTTTGCATTTATGGTTCGTAATTGCCTCAATTAAATAAGCATCTTGTAACAAAGAACACTGTCGGTCCTGCTATTGTATCTTAGTAGTTACAGATTTGATATATGAATGGAAATTTCATCGTTTCAATACATATAAACATTTTATCGGGCAAGAATTAATTAGAATAGTATATCCGCAACCGAGAAAAAGATATAATAACTAATTAAAAGCAATTAAAGAAAACTAACGATCGCGGATGCTACGACGGAATCATATTTACGTAAAATACTGATATCTAACAATGTCGAGACAAGCATGTTATTTTAACACTCCTATTTCACCACTATAAGCTACATTTTCTTCCTAAGAGATGTGACTTTGTCACAGTGCGAAACAAACGTATTCATATTTTTATACGTTTGACTGTATGTAACAAAACCGTGTATCACAGGAAAGCCAATATGGAAATAAGCAACTTTCATTAGTTGATAATTGGAGAAAGAGGAATTGCAGCATTCTTAGTGCGCTTCCAATAACTTGGAGCAGGGCGGGCGTTAGCAACGGCAGTTAGGGGTTTTAAGGAAATTTAGACACTATTTTTTTTATTATTATATTTGAATTTCATTCTTGAGATAGTTGTTTTTAAGTTACCAAACGAACGCAATGGAGCCAAATGTGAACCCCACTTCTGTTTAGTTATTTCTTTTCATTTACTATTTGTAACTTATTCAAGATACAAACGGTTAAAAATGAGATTAACTGTTTATTTAGCAAAGATTGAGTGTTAACTCAGGGACTCGGGCAGAGCATCATCCTATTTCAAACAACGGAAAAATAATGAGGCTAGGGCTGCACACGGGTACTACAACGGGAGTTTATTTTAAACCATTTTGCAAGTTAATTTAAGAGCTTGACAGCGAACCATAGATTCGTGTTGCGGCGTACAACAATACCCTCCACCCCGAGCAAGGCACCTGCTACTCGTACAACAGGTACAATACAAGGCATTGTTGTCAATAGCATAGACGTGGACATTTACTTTTGAACGGGACTGTACATCCATTATACCACTAGATAACTTCTTGTTATTAGTACAATCCATTAAAAGGCTTCAAATCAGAAACTAAATTACTAGGGCACATTTCTACCAACATGGCTGCCTTAACCATGCATACAACCTCTCTCTGGCAGCTTACAGAGCAAAAGTGAAGCTCGTTCCTCAGAGCAAGGCTCAAAGTCCCAATGAGAAACCAGTTTCATGGCCCACTGGGTTAAAAGCACATTATTGGCTTAAACAAGGCCATCTGGCCACTAAACTTAAACTGACCTGTTTCGAAAAACTTTAGAGGGTTAACAGAGGGCTGGACAAAACATATTTACTCACAATACCGCCCCTTTTTGGTCAGTCCTCTATAGCTCCGAACTTCACAATTCATACAGTATGTTACAAATTCACTAATCGATAATACTTCTGTAACAGTGCCTGTAAAGATAAAATGTACATTAATCACTGCATTAATGACAATTTTGTTTTTAGTTCAAGAGGGCTCTCCGGAAGCACTCAAATGGAACACGTGGCAGAGGCTTAGTAAAGATATCCGCCATATTGCCAAACTGAAGCACACACAATAGTCATCTTGCAAATACTCTCGCACAAACTTGTATCGTAAGTCAATGTGCTTTGTGTTCATGTGTTCTCGGTTGTCTCTTGAGTAGGCAATGGCTGCTTCATTGTCTGTGTGAACAATCACTGGTAATCCTACACTCATCCAGGGTATCTCCTCGCAGATGGTGGTCAGCCATTTCACTTCTATGATGGCATATGACAGCCCAACGAATTCCGCCTCCATGGTGGAAAGTGCTATACACCGTTGCTTTTGGGCACGCCAAGTTACTGGTACTCCGGATAACATTCCTACATATCCAGACCATGATTTCCTGTCCGTGATGTTTGATGCCCAAGAGCTGTCCGTGAAAAAACGCAGCATAGGTTGTCTTGTCGTAGGTTCACATCTGACTCCCAACGCAGAGGTTGTCTTGGTGTAAGCAAGTACCTTGAGCAAAAGGTTCCAATGATATAACGTAGGGCAAGTGTTAAATTGTGACAACGCCGTCACAGCAAATAACACATCTGGACGTGTTCTTGACGCTAAGAACATTAGGGCTCCTATTAATGATCAATATTTGGTGGATTGTTCCACCCCCGTCTCGAAGTGTCCACTGTGTTTCAGAACAACTCCTGCGTCCAACGGTACGGCCACTCTTGCTGTTCCTTCTTGTCCAAACAGTTTCACTAGACCATCAATATAACTACTTTGATGCATTGTCCACACACCATTTCTTCTTTGGAATTCAACGCCAAGAAATCGCCTTAATTCACCTAGGTTCTTTATGTCATATTTTGTAGCAATGAGCTTGATGACCTCATCTCTTGTTTTCTCATCTCTTGCGAAGATGGCTAGGTCATCGACATAAACAAGAATTATGGCTTTTCTTTGGAATGTGTACACACAATTTGTTGCTTTGATTTTATCAAATCCCAGGTTTCTGAATGTCTCGTCCAACTCTTCAAACCATCTTCGGCCTGATTGATGAAGGCCATAAATCGCTTTATGCAGTCTCCATACTATTCCACTAGATCTTCTATACCCGGGGGCTGGCTGAAGATAGATTTCTTCTTTGAGATTACCGTAAAGGTATGCACATTTTACATCCAAATGGAAATGTGTCCATCCGAGACAAACTACTAAAAGTACAAAGAAAAATCTGACTAATGTGAATGCAATGACAGGCGAAAATGTTTCAAAGAAATCGAATCCTTTTTGTTGGGTGTTGCCCTGTGCAACAAGTCTGGCTCGATATCTTAAAGTTTTGCCTTTCAAGTCCTGATTGACTGCATATACCCAACGTGATCCGATGATTTTCCCGTCTTTGGGCTTTTGGACTTTAGTATATACTTCTCTACTTGAGAGTGTCTTCATCTCTTCGGTCATCGCTTCTTGCCATTCTTTTGCTTGAGGAGATCCAATGGCTTCTTCATAGTTCCGTGGGATTTTGACCTCGGCGCAAAATGCTTCTGGGTGGACATCAAACAAATCCTGCTCTGTGGATTCGTCTAGATCACATGATGGTTCATCTCTCCCGTCTGAGGCTTGACATTTTTGCTGCTCTTTTAGTCTCCCTGCTCCCTGGTATATCGGACTCCATGCAGGCATATCCAGGTCTTCATCAGTACTTGTTGGTGACTCTGGGATGGTTTCCGGAACTACATCTTCTCCTTTGGCTTCGTGCGGATTGTTGACACTGAAATCAAATCTTCCTAGGTTAAAAGGGATTTGTTTTTCTACACAGTATCTTCCCACTTCATTGATGGATCGTTGGCGCGGACCATTCTGGTATCGGTAATAAATGTCAGCTCTTCCGGCTGCTTTGCCTTGTTTCCTGATAAAAACTATACGTTCCCATCCGGGTGCGGGCTTAATCACTCGCTCCTGTCTTGGTTCCTGACGGGACCCTGGTGTGATTACTGGCTGAGGCTCTTGTACTGGTTCAACAGATCCTTCCTCTGGGAAATCTTCTGGTTCCTCCTGTATGGGTTCACCACTCCAGATTGGTTTGTCGAGTTCTACATCTTCTAAGGTGACCTCTACTGATTCATGTCTTTTGGCATTCCTCAATGCTTCAACGCCGTTTCGTTTTTCGTCAAAACGAACGCTCATGGTTTCAATGACTTTGATACCATCATCAGGGCACCATACACGATATCCTCTTGTCGTGAGTGCGTATCTGACTAAAACTCCTAATCTTGCTCGTGGTTGCAACTTCGTTCTACGTCTGCATTCATCATGGATGAAACATAGTGATCCTATTCTGCGTAGGTATGAGACGTTTGGTATCTTCCCAAAATATAAAGTGTTTGGAACTTCACCTTGGATTCCAGAATGTCCGGTTTTGTTCTTCAGGTGAGCTGAGGTCATTATTAATTCTGCCCACCATGCTACTGGGAGTATTGATGAGATGAGCATCGTCCTAACAGTGTCTAGCAAGGACCGGTTGAGTCGTTCCGCCACTCCATTCATTTCTGGACTATAGTTATTCGTCCTCTCGGCTTTAATTCCCAGGCGGCAGAGTTCTCTTTCAAAATACCCGGCACAGAATTCCATGCCATTATCTGTCCTCAATCTTTTGAGTTTTCGGCCAGTTTCACGCTCGGCTTGGGCAAGGTATTCTTGGAACTTCTGGAACGCTTGGTCTTTTGTTTTCATTACGTAGACCATACATCGCCTCGTAAAATCATCCACAAAGGATACAAAATATCTAGCGCCACCATGTAAGGTGACTGGCGAGGGGCCCCATACATCGGCGTGGACCAATTCCAGTGGGGCTTTGGCACTTCGCTCACTCAGAGATACATGTTTTGTCCTAGTAGATTTTCCTAGTCTACATGCTTCGCAGATTGGTGTGTCGTTCGATAATGTATTCAATCCTCTGACCTTATCGTCTTTCACCATCTTCCTAAGTGCTTGGAAGTGTACGTGTCCGAACCGTTCGTGCCACAATAGAGGGTCGGACTTCAACAATGAGTGTTTCACAGTCTTTTCGAGACTGGACGGAATGGGTTCCATCTTCTTAGTTGCTTTCGACACATAAGCTGTTTTCTTTTCATCAAGCTTTTCATTGTTGTCGGGGGCTTCTACGCATGTGGCTTCTGACGTCAGTCTTCCTTTAATAATAAAGAATTGTCCTTTCAGAGGTGCTTCGGCAAAAATCCTCCCATTGGAATTTCTTATGATCAATCCTTGATCATTGATAGCAATTTTCAGTCAATTCTGATACACTCGGAGACCGGAGATCAAGTTCCTCCTCATATTCGGGGCATGCATAACTTCTCGTAGGATCACTCGTGATACCTTATTTCCATTTGTCACGAGTAAATTGATTTCCCCGATGCCACATATTCTTGATGTGCCTTCTGCTAGGGCTGCCGGTTGCATCTGTACTGTTGTATAGCTTGAGAACCATTCTTTGCGGTTGCAAAAATGATGCGTTGCGGCCGTGTCCAAAGTCCATTCCGTTTCCATGGACGATGTCATGAGGGCTTCCACAAATAAAGCTGCTGCATCGTTTGGTGCTTTTCTCCTAGTTGATTGCTGTGAGTTGATTTCCCTAGGTATTGATTTCTTAGGGTTCGGGCAATTTCTTGCATAATGCCCTTCGCCGTCACAGGCGTAGCACTTGAAGCTTCTAGGCCTCGATGGTTCTCTTCGATTCGGGCTCTTTCCCATCGGTCTTCTCTGACCGGTACCTCTTCCTCGACTATTACTTCGATATCTAGGTCTTCTGTCATGAGACGAGGAATAAACATTCACTGTGTCTATTGGCCCGATTTGCGTTGTAGGATTCCGTCGCTCAAATTCATTGAGTAGATGTTCCTTAATAGTCTTTGGGATGAACTCAGTATCTGGTAAGGCATAGAGTCTCTCAACTACCGAATCCCATGCATCTGGTAAACCACATAGCATTTGGTATGCTAGCTCTTCTTGAGGTACAGTCTTCCCTGCATCGGCCAAGTCCGTCACTGCATTCTGTACTCTTGATAAGTATTTGGCCATGGTTTCATCTTGAGCCATGTACATCAGTACAAACTCCTTCCGTAGGTGTCCAATGCGGGCTCTTGACTTTGGTTCGTATACGGCAGACAAGGACTCCCAAGCTTCCTTTGCTTTTGTACAATTCCTAATTAGGATCTTCAGGTCAGCCTCTACACCTAAGGCGATTGTCGCCAACGCCCGAGATTCCCTGAATAAAAACTGGCGGGTAATACCAGGATGTTTCTCTTCTTCTTCTGCAGTAGGTTTGACTTCTGGAGTAACTGTATCTACAAATCCGAATAATCCTCTTTCTAAAAGAAACATTTGCATATCAAATTTCCATGTTCTATAGTTTTTATCATTTAATTTGGGAAATCGCAAATTAATGCCACTACTGTATTCCCCTTCATGGAACATGATGTGTTAATTATAAACCAAACTTGTGGATGGGATTACACGCCTTTGGGAATGATTCATATACAGTACATGTGTACCTCCCTTCTCCACTATGCTTAACACTCATTAGCTATAGGCTGTTGCATAGTTAACAGGTGTATGGTTTCTCACCAGTATGTATGCAGTCATTGTCTATAGGCCTAACCTATATAGGCTGTTGCACAAAGTTAGCAGTTGTATGGTTTCTCACCAGTGTGTATGCAGTAATTGTCTATAAGCCTAACCTATACTAAATAGTAATGCAATTACCATGTACTATACAGGTGTACCACCTTTCTCCAATACCTGTGATAGGTGTTGGATGCTACATACACTCTACATATGAATGGTTTCTCCCCAGTGTGTATAGAGATAGCTCATACATATAGCGTTCATACATATCCCTAGAATTGTACAGTTGTATGGCTTCTCACTGATATGGTACACTAAACCATGTGGCCTCCCGATATACATCACACTTGGAGGTTTTTTCACCACTATAGGCTTTCCCACATCTCATGTACTTGAGTGGGTTTTCTCCATTACATTAGGCTTGTGTCACTAGGTTATATGTTCACTACACTTTTTCAATATGCCATTCTATAACTGCCTTCATGTGCTTTTGGATTTGCTACAGTGCCTGCAGGTATATGGTTTCTCTCCAGAATGTCCTTTGGAACTGACCAATAATACTTCTCATTCCTCAACTAATAAACTTCAAAGGCTACTGAGTTATTGAAACAATTCAAACAAGACTTCAAGGACTTTTGCCAGTACATTCAACCATTGCATTGCACATTTGCATAACCACCTTGAGTGACCTTGTAGGGTGTGTGTCTCTTATTCTTCACTATGTCACTTTCTGAATTTAAGCCTATTATTTTTCTTAAGTTCCTGGGCGTGTTCCTGGGCCCATAACCCTGTTATTTTAGGTAATCTAATGACTACAAAAATATGGAGTTGCCAAAAACTTTGGAAGAGTTCATAAGAATATATTTAGGCTTATCAGAATAGGGCTTGGGTAAATGACATATCAGTTCAGTAACACACACTGTCATGGGCAATAAAATTCACTGTGGTTTTTTGGTAATAAACTTACTTATTTATTATACATGATATTCCTTGTTGTAGGTACATCCATTATACCACTAGATAACTTCTTGTTATTAGTACAATCCATTAAAAGGCTTCAAATCAGAAACTAAATTACTAGGGTACATTTCTACCAACATGGCTGCCTTAACCATGCATACAACCTCTCTCTGGCAGCTTACAGAGCAAAAGTGAAGCTCCTTCCTCAGAGCAAGGCTCCAAGTCCCAATCAGAAACCAGTTTCATGGCCCACTGGGTTAAAAGCACATTATTGGCTTAAACAAGGCCATCTGGCCACTAAACTTAAACTGACCTGTTTCGAAAAACTTTAGAGGGTTAACAGAGGGCTGGACAAAACATATTTACTCACACTCAGCAGGTGTTGCGGAAGGTGCACCAGATCTCGGGGAAGGCCGTGCCTTCCCCGGTTTCACAGCTGAAGGTGGCGAATACCGTGATCTCTTCTGTGCCGGATATCGCCGACTCTCTTGTGTCTGCGTTTGCGCAGGTATCGAGTGATAACCATTATGATCCTGGTTTCCTCAGAATAAAGCGTAGTAAAGAGGCTCACCCTCTAGACTTTCGCTACGACGGGCTAGAGGAGTACAATTTACCGTTCACCAGGCAGGAATTTGTTTCAGCCTTGTCCAAGTCGCATGACTCCGCCCCAGGGCCTGATGATGTTCACTATCAGCTGTTGAAACATCTGCCTCTTGCCTCCCAGCAGTTCTTGCTGGAGATGTTCAACCGTGTGTGGGCAGAAGGCTCTGTTCCGGCAGCGTGGAGGACAGCAGTGGTCATCCCGATTGTGAAACTGGGCAAAGACCCTACTGCTCCTTCCAGTTATCGCCCAATCGCTCTGACTAGCTGTGTCTGTAAACTTCTGGAACGGATGGTCGGTGAGAGGTTGGTCTGGGTGCTGGAATCACGGGGATTCTCATCTGCGTCCCAGTGCAGCTTTTGACGGTTTCGGTCAACCATCGATCATCTGGTTGCCCTTGAATCGGATGTGAGGGAGGCTTTTCGCCTGCGTCAACATCTGGTTCAGGTTTTCTTTGACTTGGAGAAGGCGTATGATACGACGTGGCGTTATGGGATTCTCCGTAATCTCTATAACTATAGCTTGAGGGGACAGATGCCACTGTTGCTTTCTGCTTACCTCTCAGGCCGTTCTTTTCGCGTTCGTGTCGGGGCGACTCTTTCCCGCCCGTTTGTCTTGGAGAATGGTGTGCCTCAAGGAGGTGTTCTTAGTGTCATCTTGTTTGCTATAGGGATCAACCCCATTGCTCAGCAAGCTGCTGTTCCCCAGTCATTGTTTGTCGATGACTTCAGCCTGCGCTTTCTGGCAGCTCGCATGCAGACCTGCGAGCAGCAGCTACAGCTGGTAATTAACAAAGTCCAGACCTGGGCGGTACGTAATGGTTTCCGGTTTTCTCCGGACAAGACTGTGTGCATCCACTTTTGCCGCCAACTAACACTGCACCCGGATCCTTGCCTGTACTTGGGACAGGCACAAAATCCTGTTGTCCCACAGGCACGTTTCCTGGGTCTGGTGTTCGATTCCAGGTTGTCTTGGCTTCCATACTTACGTCAGCTTAAAGACAAGGCTTTGCGGGCGCTTAACATCTTGCGGGTCCTGTCGGGCACTTCATGGGGTGCCGATCGCGCTGCCATGTTGCGCATCTACCGAGCTCTTGTCCGCAGCAAACTAGATTATGCGTGTATGGTCTGTGATTCGGCTAGTGACTCCACTCTCCAGATGTTGGACACTGTGCATCACAGTGGCCTGCGTGTGGTGACTGGGGCGTTTCGAACTTCTCCAGTGGTCAGCCTCTATGCTGAGGCCTCGGAGCCACCTTTGGCCATTCTTCGGCGACAGCTTGCCATTCAGTATGCTGTGCGTTTGCGTGCTGTGCAATCCAGTCCTGCTTGGTCCATGGTTTTTGGGCCAGACTTGCGAGTTGGTAGACGCAGGGCGGGTAAGGGTGATTTCCGCGATAGGCTCCAGCAGTCCTGTCAGGAGATAGCCTTTGAAATGCCCTGCGTCTTGAGGCTTGGGAGAATGCCAGTTGCCCCTTGGCTTTTCCCAGGTGGCAGTTTCATTTTTGCTCTGGCGACGTCCCTCCCGAAAGGTTCCACTTTACCAGCAAGGTACTTACAGGAGTTTCGGCGGCTGAGTTCTCAGTACGCCGATTATCAGCGCCTGTTTACTGATGGGTCGAAGTCCGACGTTGGCGTGGCGTGTGCTTGTGTGTGTAAGGGAGTAACGGTTGCCCATCGCCTTCCATCAGGCTATTCTGTGTTCTCTGCAGAGCTTTTGGCTCTTGGTTTTGCGGTGGAATGGATCCTTGACCTTCAGGGCACGCATTTCATTATCTTTAGTGATTCCATGAGTGCCCTGGAGTCCTTGGCGAATTACAATCCTCGGAACCCCTTGACACAACGTGTCCAAGCTTTGCTTTCCCGCTTGCCTGGCCAGCGGAAAACCGTGCTTTTCTGCTGGATCCCGGGCCATGTTGGGATAGCGGGGAATGAACAAGCTGATTCTGCTGCGAAAGGGGCCCTTTCTGGCCCTCTCGGTAGGGATCTCAGCCTTGTTCCCTCAGATGCCTTTCCAACTCTGCGTCTAAGGTTACACGCTTTTTGGCAAACCTTGTGGGACAGACAGGACGGTAATAAATTACGGGCCATTAAAGGCACTGTCGAGGAGTGGCACTCGGCGTGTCGCCGCAGTCGCCGTGAGGAGGTTGTGTTGGCCCGTTTGCGAATTGGTCACACTCGACTTACTCACTGTTTCGTTTTGCGGGGGGTTGACCCTCCTGAATGTTATTGGTGTCGACGGCTACTTACGGTCCGGCACTTACTTGTTGATTGTCGCCATCTTGGTGGTGTTCGTCGTCGTTTCTATCTTCCGCATGACATTGCCCGTCAGTTGGGCGATAAGTCTGTCCTCCTGTCCGGTGTTTTTCAATTTTTGCAGGAGGTGCAGATGTATGACAAGATTTAGATTTGGGGTTTGAATAACATCTCTGTAATGTGTGGTGCAGTGGCATCCCGGATCACTGCACTGTGACTGAGGTTGGCGCTAATGACCAAGTTGTCGACGCGCCATTAAGCCTCAATCCCCTCCCCCCCCCCCATCGGCAGTTGGGGTGAGGGGAATTCACGAAAGCATTAACAGGATGAAGCATTTCGGAATTAGCGTTTAAAAAACCGGTAATATGCCTTGGCAGTGTGGAGCTCAGTTTATAACAACATAAGATCCAGTGGAGAAAAGGTCACCTGACCAGATTGTAGCGGCGAAGTGGCAGCTGTATCGATTGAGTCATCAATCGGTAGGACTTTGGTTACAAGCAGCGGTGCATTAACAGGCAGTGCGTCTGGAGGCGCATGGCAGGACTGATCGGGTGGGGCGTCATCGGCATCAGTGTGTTCGGTCGTCCCAACAAAGGGCAAAGAAGACGAATGGTCGTCCATGAGGGTTTCTTCGAGAGGGTCGATGAAGGTGGGATAAAAGCCCAGAGATCTTAGGGAAAAAGGGTGAGAACAGGAAACGAAGTGGCGTGGAGACAGGCTGGAGGAAAAATGAGTGACCTGCCGATTGCGCGAATGTGCTTTCATAGAGGAGGCCCGTGTCCCCCGCATCTGCGGTTGGGTTACCAAGCTGGCGGCTACAAGCAACTAAAAAACCAAGGAAAGGAAGCATTGTGAGGATAGAATGCAAATTTACCAGTTTAAGAATGTTTTTCTGTTCGGCAATAAGAAAAACATTTAATTACCTCTTGTTTGAATAACTAACTCTTGACTGGTCTTTTTTCCCCATCAGACAAACTTCTAGCCCACACCAATTATCCAGCCTGGAAATTGTTTTTCTGGGGTGTGGGAGTCACTTTAGTTCTTTTGAATGAAAAAATTTTTACATACGGAGTAACTTACGTAAATGGTGCAAACGCTCCATGATTTCATGCAATTTAGAGTCAATTTATTTTTCAAGTGGAATGCTTTGCTCAACCATTTGTTGAAAACATAACAAAATCATGTAAAAAAAAAGGAGTACAAAATATGTCCTACCCCTGAGTCCGTTTTCTCTCGGGCTAGGCTACGTTGATTCATGCCACCCAAAACATCTCCTTTAATCCTAAACGTGTATTGCAATACAAAAAGCGTTTCTTTCTTCTGCCCAACCCTATCAAAACACTAACGTTTTAGGTTTCAGTATGTTTTGAAATTTTCAACTGTCTCCCTACATAAAGATGCTACGCATATTGTTGACTACCCCCTGCCTCCCCCTCTCACACTCACTGATTTATTGTGGTTCTCCACCTTTCAACACTTAATCACATTTCAATAAAAGGCACATCTAAAGAATGCGTTGATATCTCGGCACTGTATTTGCCAAAATAAAAAAAAGGAACTAGACAAAAGTGCCAGCTTGATAAACCTAGGTTAGCGGAGTGAGGATACCACCATATGCGGAGCTTCTGGGGAAGTATAACCTACTCATCATAAGTATAATTACTGCCAGGTAGGCTGTGTATGTTGAATGGCGTGAGGTGATATGTTATCTGAAGCCCTTTGATTCATAATACGGCGATAAAAATAACAAAATTAAATTTGCTGTTTATGCAATCGTCTTTATTTACTAATAATACTTATCTAGACTTTATTATACTCTAGTTTGCTGCTTCGTTTCCGTCTGGAGTTTGCTGAATGAAGCAATAACAGAGCGTTTTTCTAGAGAGAGAACTTAACGTGCAGAATATACGTTTTAGGTTTTTAGTTAAACTGTTTTTAGTCCTCTTCCTCACTTGTTCCACTTTCCGAATGAATATCAAACAAGCACTACAAAAACCCAAACAAGAGATCCAGATAAAGTCTAGCTTCTAAAACTCATGTGGTCTAGCACGGCTTACTTATTAAGGATTTGGTAAGTGTCGACAGTAACGAACTAATCGAAAGAAGAGAGCAGGGTTTTTGCATTCCATACAAACAACAAAACAGGCAGGCGTTACGGGATATGTACAGGGGTAACACAGAAGTGGGCGCCAATCACAAAGCAGTATGAGTTTAGTGACCGAGCAACAGCCAACCACACACAACTTCCGGTCGGTAATCAGCCATGACAGCGAAAGAGACACCATGAACCGTAAATCAGCCTAAATGATGATCATCAACTGAACGCAACTTGAAGTCACATGACAAATGGTAGTAGCAGTAACATGTACAGAGAACTGGCGATGAACGATTAAAATCAACAATGGTGAATAGAGACACGAAAATACGGAAAAAGTAAGTGTAACATGTAATAAAAGTTAATAAATGTATAACTACAGAACCTAAAAAAAACGAAAGTACAGAAAAATCAGTTTTGGCAAAGAAGCATAGTGAAGCATCAGTCTATTCAATATTCGTTATCTCTTCTAGTGTTACCATTCAAATTAATATAGATGGATGCTGTATAATAATAATAATAGAGAGACGATGCACGAGGCATCCACCCACCCAAACCCAAGCGAGAGATGTTAAGTAGAAGATACCATAATCAGAAGAGTTGTTTTTTGCCGCATGAGGGAGAGAACCCAGGTGTGTATGAAGCCAGAGATCTAACGCCCAGTGCTTTCAGCTACCCGTGTATGTAAAATTAGTAACCATGCTTACAGAAGACATTTAAATCAAATTCCCATTTCATTCCTGCAGTGTTTTACAATGTACATAAATTTACTATACGTGAGTAGTATGAGAGTAGGGGATTCGACTTCACAGCCAGTGACAGACACCAAGATGGCCGCCCCCATGTAAACCAGAAGTGCCGGCATTTTGAAAGATTACCATCAAATTGGAAGGTCATGACGTCACTTCCGGTCCGCCATTTTGAATGATGTCACGTCCTGTCGGAAGTGGAACCGGAAATGACCCTATTTTGAATAGAGGAACCGGATGTGCCGCCATTTTCCTAAGATGGCGCCCATTTCAGTTTCAATTTTCGAAATTATTTTAAAATGCCCATAACTCGGGAACCGTTGGTCCCAGAGCAGAACCGAGCAAAATTTGGCCCTCATGCATGACATCCTGCCTGCACTCGGCTTCAGCTATCAGTTGGCCCTCCCAAAATTCGTGTGTTTCGACTCAAATGCCCATAACTCGGAACCGTTGGTCCTAGAGCAAAACGGTTCGGGATTTGGCTTCCCCCAGATGTTCCACCGCGCATTGACCTCCCCAGAAGTCAGGTACCGACATTTTTGGCAAGTTGGCCCACCCCAATAACTCGAGAACCGTCGGTCCAGAGCGAAACGGTTCGGTATTTGGCATCCCCAGGCTGTACCCTACAGCCTTGTCGAAAGTCGGGTACCATCATTTTTGGCAAGTTGGCCCACCCCAATAACCTGAGAACTGCTGGTCCTAGAGCAAAACTGTTCAGGATTTGGCTTCACCCAACTGCACCTTATGTGTGGTCCTCCCCAGAAATTGGGTACCAACATTTTTGGGAGTTGTTCCACCCCGATAACTCGAGAACCGCTGTCCTAGAGCGAAACGGTTTGGGATGTGGATTACCCGGGCTGTGCCCTACACGCGGGCCTCCCGGAAAGTAGGGTACCATCATTTTGAGGAAGTTGGCCCACCACGATAACACGGGAACTGTTAGTCCTAGAGCAAAACGGATTAGAATTTAACATCTCCAGGCTGCATCCTACGCGTGGGCCTCCCGGAAGTCGGGCGCTGTAATTTTTGGGAACTTGGCCCACCCCAACGACTCGGGAACCGTCGGTCCCAGAGTTCCCAGGCTTTGACTTATGCATGGGCCTCGTCGAAAGTTGGGTACTCGTATTTTGGCAAGTTGGCCCACCCCAATAACACGAGAATCGCTGGTCCTAGAGCAAAACGGTTCGGGATTTTGCTTCCGCCGACTGAATCCTACGTTTGGGCCTTGTCGAAAGTCGGGTACCAAAATTTTTGGTAAGTTGGCCCACCTCCATAACGCGGCAACCGTCGGTTCTAGAGCAAATCCGTTCGGGATTTTGCATCCCCGGACCGCATCCTACGCGTGAACCGCCCGGAAAGTCGGGTACCGCCATTTTGGGAGTTGGTGCACTCGAATAACTCGAAAACCGCTGGTCCTAGAGCAAAATAGCTCGGGATTTGGCTTCCCCAAACTGCACCCTATGTGTGGTCTTCCCCAGAAATCGGGTACCAACATTTTTGGAAGTTGGGCCACCCCGCATAACTTGGGAACCGGAATAGCCCGGAATAGCTTAGGAATCTGGTCTCCCTTCTGCCGGGCTACCGCAAAGTTCATTTCAACTGCTACTGGCTTCGCCCTCGTATCATCGTGGTACTGAGCCCCTCTGCCACGTCAAGGCTGCAGTTATCGGAGGAGTGGGATAGGATGGAAAAGAAAAGAGTGGAATGGGATGGGATGGAAAGGAGAGGCGTGGGATGGGAGGGGATGGAAAGGAGAGGGGTGGGATGGATTAGGGTAAGGGTACGGTCGCCTGCCCACCTTTGTTGGACCTGCCAGAGGTCAAAGTCTCCGATGGTATAGCTGACCACATCGTGTAGATAAGGGAGGTTGGGGAGGAGAACATTAAAGCTACTGTTTTGGTCTCTTAGGAGCATGCGGCATGCGGCTGCTATTTACCGGGTGGCTGTCACTGAGCTCATTTTGCGATTAACCGGCCGTAACTCGGGAACTTGGGCTCGGGTTTCCTTATACCTGACAAACCCTACAACGGGCCAATCTCCACAGACTCCGCAGCCAATGCCTCCTCCCGACTCGGAATCTTCACTCCCCAGTCGAGTCGTATCGGGGCAAGCAAAGTTACTACTTTGCCCATTTCTTCACGAATTTTCCGAGAATATACCCATTTCGTTTTTCAAGAGCGCATCTTCTTCCTCTACATACGCTCCAGTTCTATCTTCGCAGTCTCCGCAGCTAGCGCAGCGAGTGCCTCCAACTGGGTGAAAATCTTCACCACACCCTCCGGGTCAAATCGGGATGATTGTAGGTACCGCTTTGGCTCGGCACCTGCATGGCTTGGGTTTGGGTTTCATGAGCTTCAAATTCCTCAACCGTTTAGATTCTGCCTCCGCCAAGGCTATTATCTCTTCGTGGGTCGAAGCCCTCCAGCCCCGGTAGACCGGTATTGGGGTGATTGGAGTTACCGCTTTGGTAGTATCCATGTATCTTGCAGTCTTCGCCTCCTCCTGCTTAACCCACACCTCAGTCGCAGGGTCGAGCCGCCGCAGAATGAGGGGAGTTGCCTCTTTGCTCGTATACGCATTTTTCTCCCAGGTGTGGGGAGGTGCCTCTTCGCGACGGTACCCGCGTCTATCGAGGGAACGATACCGGTATGGCGCCTCAGACTGCATCTTCAAGTCACTCGTAAGCTCCGGGTTCCTCCTCCCCCCCCCCCCAGTTCGAAATCTTCACCCCAGGCTCCGGGTCGAGCCGCCGCAGAATGAGTTGCATTGCTTCTTCGGGACAGCACCCGGGTGGATTTGGGAAATCACACCAGAATATAGTCTCGGACTGAATCTTCGAGTTATGGGTTAGCACCTAAGTTGTGTATAAGCGGATTTTGGTGTATATATGAAAAGTTTTTCAATCAATCATGTGCAATATCTCGAGGAAGTGCGGACCCGCAGCCATACCCCAGCACCCACGCGACAACCCGTACAACAATAACCCATACAACAGCCCTAACAACTTGCTATACCAGCCGAATGTTCTGTTTCCCTAAGCGATATCCCGCCTCGGCGAATCCTCAGCCGTCACCGGTTCCCCAGCCACTGCTGTCCTAGCAGAATTTATCCCCTGCGGTAGACCAGTATATAGATCATCGTGCCCAACAATACCATAATCAGGGCGAACGCGCTGATATCCGGATCTTCGAGGATCCATATGTGCCCGGGGCAGCAGTCGGGCACCTCCCTGATCAGGCAGTTTCGCAGCACTAGTCAATTTTTAAATGAAACGGCTGTGTACCCCAATTGAGGGTTATTTTTCTCATTGTTTTCTCGGTTAAAATACATCGGGAACTCAGTTCATAAGCTAAAAAGAGGACGTGTTTTGGTAACCTGGTCAACACGCACACCATTACCCTGATCTTGGGTCGGCTCAGTTAGGTGTTTGCGGAGGCTGCTTATTTAAGGGGTGGCTAGGCAGTCGATGGCGCGACTCGGTGTTTTTTCGTTAGACGGCAAGTCTTCCCAATTCGGTGTTAATTGACCTGGGCCTTACTGTGGCACACCGGCTTGAGCAGACCGGTCTGGGATGGACCCTGTCTGTGGAATACCCGGGATGGGCCTGACTAATATGTGGTCCCACGGGTTTGCCGTTCCGTGAGGCGCTGTTTGATTCGGTGTCGAGATGGATGATCTCGAGGGACCTCGCTCTGAGACCAATTAGCTGACGCCTCGTGCATCGAGAGGTATTCCCGGCTTTGGGCTTGGGATGGGGGCACTTGCGCTTCCTGCGGCTACCCTAGGTGGTGGAGTTGGTGGCTGTCGCTACACTCCCACTGTTCCTACGAGCCTCGTGTTGCATATGTTGATTTTCATGCGGAGTCTCTAGGCTGCTCTGACCCTCGGCCGGGTCTTAGGACGCGCTCATTTCGGCGCTGAAGCCTCGGTCACTTTCGCTGGGAACCTCTTCCGGGAACTCCCTTTGGGTGGGCGGCCCTCCTCTCTTTCGACCTGGGCTGGCCCGCCATTGGTGGATTTGCTGACTGCGGCTGCCTGGGCGGTCTGGATGTTGTCTTGGTGTTGATGCCACAGAGCTGTGGCCGGTATGACTTTCGCTGGGCTGGGTGCCTGGCAGGTGTGTCCCGGCAATCATATTGGTTTTCCTCCGCTTTGGCTCCACCCTGCACGTCGGTTTTTTTCTGCGGGTTTCACATGGATTGGCTATGCGGGCAACTCACGGGTACTGTAGGAATGGAGATGGTTATTTTTGCGTCTGCAACTACGCAGACTCCAGCCTCTTCTGTGTCGGAGGAAGTAACGCCACCTTCTGAATCCAGGTTTGCACTCTGGAGTTGGGTCGGTCTGGTTTTGTTGAATTCCCCAGTCCCCCATGTCAGTGGTGTGGCTGGCCTGTCTTGACGGTACGTGATCTTCCGTGGTAGCGGCTTGCCTGTGTGATCGGGCCTCTGTTGAATCATCCCAAAACCCAGATCCGCCAGGCATCATAGGTGCTGCGGCTGCTTGTGCTAGTGCTGGTGGTCATGTCGCTTTCCATGTGTTCGTTGCATTCACTGTTGCGACTTTCACTGTCACTCCGGTGCCGATACCATAAGGGCCGGAGAAGATACCAACATTTCCGACATACCTCCAACACCCGGCAGATCCGGGTATTGGGATGATTCGACCGAATCACTCAAGAATATGGGCAACCTATTCAAGTCTCCGCGTCCCGCTGGCTCCGATGCTGCGGCGGCGATGATACCGATTATTTACCGACCCCTCCACCCAGTCCAGTCACCAAACAACCCACGAAGCCCGATCCACCTGCAATTCCCTATCAACCACAGACATCCAATACACCGCCCATTCCGCAGCATACCACCGAGTCACCAACCTAGAGTACACTGCCAACCTCGCCGGCTCCCCAGCCAATCTTCGATTCGCCGGCAATACCGCAGCCGACCTCGGACACACGGACCATCACTCAGTAGACCTCCAATTCGCCAGCATACCGCAGCCGACCTCCGACACACTGACCATCCTTCAGCAGACCTCTGATTCGTCGGCAATACCGCAGCAGACCTTCGATTCACCGGCACCGATTATCCCTCATCAGACCTCCATCCGATACACCTACCACCCCTCATCAGACATCTGATACACCAACCAACCCTCATCAGACCTTCGATGCACCTACCATCCCTCATCAGACATCCGATACACCGACCATCCCTCATCAGACTTCCGATTCCGCAGCAGACCTCTGATAAACAGACCCCCGATTTCCTGGCAATTCCACAGCCGACGACCAATACCTCTACCAATTCGCCAGTAATTCCACAGCCGACTGACGCACAGTCAAATCCGCTGAAATCCTCCTTTCAGCCGATTATTCCCCAGCAAACCCCAATTCGCCGGCAATTCCGCAGCATCCTCCGATTTACCGGCAATTCCGCAGCAGACCTCCGATTCACCGCCACTACATCAGAAGACCTCTGATTTGGCAATACCGCAGCGGACCTCTAATACACTGACCTTCCTTCAGCGGACCTTCCTTCAGCGGACTGGCAATACCACAGTGGTCTGATTCACCGGCAATACCTCCGACACACCGCCCATCCTTCAGCAGACCTCTGATTCGCCGAAAATTCCACAGCAGATCTCCGATTCACCAGCAATTCCGCAAACCAATAAGCCGCCCATTCCTCGGCTGACGACCGATTCGCCAAAAAATCCTACCTCTCCCCAATTCTCCGGCAATTCCGCATCAAACCTCCAATACGTCGCCAATTCATTCGACCGATTTGCCGGCAAGAAGACCGTATTCCTCTTCGATGACTGCATGATTGAGAAACAAGACAGAACGCAGGACATGACAGGTCAGGACAGGACAGGACGCAGGTACAGACGCATGTTGGATTAAGTCTGTTACCCGATGTTGACGTCGACGTTGACGAGAACTTGTGTGTTTGGGTTGACGTGAATGGTGTGTTTGGGTTGACGTGAGTATTTGGGTTGACGTGTCTGGCAAACGAAAATCAATTAACACAACCGGATACAGAGCTACATAGCGTGAACTGCAAGGTGCCAAAATACAAGCGAGGGTTCACCACCCAGTGGGTCAAAGGCCCGAGCACACAGGTGAGCCGCTACCACGGGAGATCACGTACCGTCGAGACAGGCCAACCGCACCACTGACACGGGGGACTGGGGGATTGAACAAAAACCAGACCGACCCAGCCCAAGAGTGCAAACCTGGATTCAGAAGGTGGCGTTACTTCCCCCGACCCAGAAGAGGCTGGAGTCCGCGGAGTCGCAGACACCAAAATACCCATGACCATCCCTACAGTACCCATGAGTTGCCCGCAT
>JAHWFP010251454.1:0-31577 GCA_023313725.1 Lithobius niger
TTAAAACAAGATGGGACTTCGATTTGTGCTTGTAGCTAGCTTGATTTTACTGGCTACTCTTGAAAATAGCTCCGAGATGAGCCGAAACGTCCAGTTTTAACGTCCAGTTTTAATGTATATGTGTGCACTTTCAGGCTTTCAGGCTACTTTGCAACATTCTTCAAGTGCATTTTAAGTTTAATTAAGACGGAAAGATAATAAAAATGTTTAATTAAGACGGTTCTGTTCGTTTTTAACATGTCCAAGCAAGTTCTGCCTTGTGAAGAGGGTCATTTTACTTGCAGTCATGGCTTTCTTGTCTGGTTTTATAATTTGTTTTTACTGGCTACTCATGATAATGGTTCTGAGATGAGCCAAAACGTCGAGTTTTGATGTGCTAATGTGTGCACTTTCAGGCTCCTACTTTGCAACATTTCCGTCTTAACACATCAATTCCTGAATATAATGTAGTCGAACACCGAAGCAAGTCAACGAAGCCAACACCGTTATTCACGAGCGCTTATTGATAGCTCAGCCACCAACAAAACTTCCACTAAGGCATGTTATAGCAAAACTCTTTGTGCTGTTCAGATACATGCTCGAGGCCACTAGCCTTACAGATCGGGCTCACTTGCCACTGCCACTAAAAATAGGCTTAGTATCGTAAATCGTGAATTAAACGCCCATGTGCTTATGCAATTAATTTGGCAAAAATAGGGGGTGGGCTTTAAATCAAGCATTATCAATTTTCTATCCTTTCTGGACATCTATTACAGAAAATTCGAAGCTTTTAAACGATCTCTGAAAGAGCAATTTTTACATCCTTTTAATTGCTGTGAAGGGAGGAGGCTTAGGTGAGATATGTTTTGTGCAGGTGCTAGGAGCTAAAGGGAGTCCACTATTACTGCAGGGAGGGAGAAGGGGCCAGTAAACATAGCAAGCAGTACTATCTTTATTCACATCATATAACTTTTAGGTAATTTTTCGTAGGAAAACGACAATTGGAGGGGTGGGCTTTAACTTCAACTGGGCTTTTAATACACGATTTACGGTAATAAAAAATAAAACCAAACATCTCCGAAAGTAGTTGATATAGAAATTTCATCTTCGAACTCATGCTTTTCATGCACCGACGCTCCTTTCGCATGAAACATCAATCAAACGAGAACAAAATTGAAAACGTTATTATGTCCTAAACAGCCGAACACACAGACAAACCGACACATAAAATCCGATTTCAGTCGAGTATTCGTCCTCTCTCGCTTCACTCGCTCGCCCAGTTACAATAGATCTTTTGAAAAATTGAAAACCGTCGAATACAACCTGTTATACAATTTTAAGGAATTATTCTGTATTTTCCATTTTTTTTTTACCATTTCTTGCCACAAGATGTCGTGTCAAGCAACAGTGTAAACCTTAGCGGTCATTTAGATTGAATACTTCTTGCTTTTTTCAGATATTACATTTTTCATTTTTATTTTGGAGTTGCATGTCTAACGGCACCTAGTTACGAGAATCGATACCAAACATTTTAATAAAGTCGAATTTTCTCAAACTTCCGTATAAAATGCTGCACGCAACTACAGATTTCAACTGTTCTTTTTAAATTTAGAATTGCTTAAGCCTTAAGGTCTATCATTGCAACATACAAGTTTATATCACGTACCTGCCGTTTTTATTAAACATTAAAATTCAAGGACGACACTGCAGTAAGTGAAAACCGTTAAACTAAGTCATTCAAACTCGACACAGTCCAAGACAGTTTGGCATCTCCAGTATACCAAGACCGCCTAATAACTATAAAAAAAGAAATAACGCGTCGAATCTCTAAGGTCAAGCTTTTATATAGGAAATCATGGTAATGGCATGGTTTCCTGATATATTGAAAGGCTTGACGCTCGCTTTGGTCCAGCATGCGACCCACGTCAACCAAAACTTTCAAAAACTGCCACTAGGCGCGGTGACAGCACACCTGCAAACTGTACTCCAGCATTGATTAGTGTTCGCGGCACACACAACCACATGTTATTCTTCTTATTAGAGTTCCCAGTGTTGCAGCACTAAGTAACATTATTTCACGGTAACGGTGACTTGATGTCTTCGGACGATTTATTTCTGAAGAAAGGATCGTTTGACCTTGTAATGCCCATGTTGCACTGGATACATGTTTTTAAACTCTTTGGGTCGGTCGCAGAATTCGAGCCGGCATTCCCTCGCTTTGCTCGGGGTCCCATGGGGTCCCTGGGGACCCCTCACAAGGTTCGCGTTGCGCGTTAGTTTTTTGCCAGAAACAGAAAATACCGCAACGCATTACACACGACAATACTGCGATTCAAAAGCGCTAATTAATGAAATTAAGCCTCCAGAGCCTTTACTTTGATGTGCAGTGCACAGAGAGGTACACATCAGGGTAGTTCATAACGTAGTGAAAAAAAATAGGCCTATACGATGGAGACCTATAAAACTTCATGTCTTGGTGGTCGAGGGGTGGAAACTCCATCATTCCCAATCACTTATGACGGGCTTTCCACTGGTACACTACACTAAGGTGCATAACTTTGAGTAGGCCTAATCGTGTGGACGTCATCATAATCTTAGGTCCTTTGTAGACCTACATTGTCTAGGCGTACATTTATAGGCCCGTTTTTCAGTACTTTGTGAATAATCCTGTATATCTCATTTAGCCTAAAATATAAACATAAAAAAACTTCGGTAAATCCATGTTTGATTCTTTGCTGTAAACATTACATGTTTTTTTTTACACAAGTTAAAGATGAGAACGTGCACATCACACTTGCAGCAAAAGTGTTGTGATGTTTTTTTTTGGGGGGGGAGGGGGGTGGAGAGGCGAGGGCCCCTTCGGCCCACGGCTGTCAACGACCTAGCTACACCAGTGATAAGTGAACAAATAAGAATCCACTTAACTAACTTTTTCTTCCTCTTTTTAGCTACAGTTTGTTGCCGATGTCGTTTCAAACCGCAGGATATCAGATCCACATTACGCGACACGCATTACAAACTACCAAGACGTAGGTCTACGATTCACAAACAAAAAAGACAAAAATGTCCGCCCAAAAAAGAGCACCGACAACTTTTATGCATGTAATTAGTAGCAGCCCGATTAGCGCGTTAGCTAAGTAGCGGCAGATAAATTCCTACCTACTGTGTAGGTCGGCTTGAAGCGTTTTAGGACTCAGCTGGGCCGAAAGCCATCCCGCTAAGGTCTCCACTTCGTCACCTCCATTATTCATGAGGGGGGTTCGTCACAATGAAGCTCAATTTATGTGGAACTCATTTACAGGTAGAAAGCGACGCTGCTTGGCGCTGTATTATAGTGTTACTGCTGAGGAGGAATACATGAATACTATTATGTATGGTATGCCTCGACCGATTATTCACAACAAATACTTGGGATACTAGTCATGTCACTGGCTCACCTGCTTGAAACGTGTGATGCGTGTGCATATCATGTTTAGACGATTATTGATTTACACTTTTCGCTCGTACGTCATACAAAACCTTGGAAAAGAAATATGCAAATAGGCCAAAAGCTATCAGGCCTACTCAATCTCAACAACACGCACACATCGAATCGTGAAGAACAAAATGGTTTATTAGTTTCCTTTTTACAGGCGTTGCGTAAGGTGGCAGGCAGACATAAACTCATCGAACAACTGAGTGCTGAAGCCCCACCTCAACAAAGTAGTTCAGCAAAGTAGTTCTTCAATGCTCGGCGGATTTCCCACCGCAGCGTGACTTCACCGCAGAAGCATCGTTCTCATCGAATGCATGAGGCGGAAAAACCGCCTCTGTGTCGTGTTTGACTATAGTGCACCTGGTTTCAGGTGTGCTTAGTAATGTAACTGCTTAATACAGAGTAGCCACATCGCTCGCTTTGTTCGCTCCAGTGGCGTCGTCTCACTTCGCTCGAGGAGGTTCGTTTTGCTACATCTATTAAAAATGGTTAGAAGTCTTCGTAACTTTGTTATCATTCGTCTGTAAGGATCATCCCATGCTTGTAAAGCATATATTCTGATTGAAGCAAGCAGTCTGCATTAAAGATTGGCCTTGTGAGGATACACAATACACTAGTCTGAGAAATAAAGAAAAGACTTCTGCCCCGACTGGGACTCGAACCCAGGACATCCCGTTTACTAGCCGGGCGCTCTAACCACTGCGCTACCGGGGCGGGTACTGGCTACAGGCTCCAGCCGAGCTAAGTAGCTCTTCAATCTTTCTCAGTGGTGACCTAAACATCACAAACAAACATACAAGGAGGGAAAGCAACTTTGCTTCTTGGCCTCCACACAAGAAATAACGCAAGTAGTAAATCTTCACAAGGCCAGTCTTTAATGCAGACTGCTTGTTTCAATTACCCTTTACCTTGTGATTTTTTTCTTTATTCATATATTCTGCATTGCTTCTCTTCTTCTTTGCCATTACGGATACTAATTGCGCAACCCGATCCCTGTTGTAAAAAGGGAAGCTGTCCCATTAACGTCATTTTGAACTACTACAAGGTTATCTCTGGGGGAAGAGGGACAATATTATTTGTTTAATTCAAATATATTGTGTTTCATAAGCTGCTAAGTACATGCGTTGCCAGAGCCGACCATCCTGAACCACACACCACTTACAATTTGTGTTAGTACTACATTTTACATGGGTTTTCTTGTTTTCCTATCTTGATCATCTGTTGACTAAAACAGTCGAGTCTGTCTCACTGAGTACAAGCTGGCTTTCTGTTACCTTCACTGAAACATACGCGGTTTAAAGGTTTAAAGTGATTAAAACCAGAACGTTAGCTTTGATGAAGTTAATCTGAAACACCCCAAACATGAGAAGAAAAAAATGAAAGTGAATTTGATTGCGCCACTTTTATGTGCCCCTTACACATTTCATCCTTGCCGACGACATAAGAATACGTGGAAGCATGTATTCGATTAAGACTTTGAAAGGAACATGTTTTATTTTTATTATCACTTCGCACGGACACCGGAAAGCCCGAAAAAGTCCTGAAGAACGAAATATGGAATTCCAGGACTAATAGAACTGGAAAATACCTCCAGCACACATGGGATAGATTTCCTGCAAAACGAAAATTCAAACGATGATTAACGTCCTGCTACAAACGGCACAAAAAAAATTTCGGGCTTAGCAAAACTTTATCTGTGCTCGAATGCGCCATTGCAATATAAAGTGGAGTAAGAGTGCAAAAAATATAGCCGACGAAAAGAGATTAAGGTCATTAAATATGTGACAGTTTGCAGTACTAAGTACTGAAAATAGTAAATGAAAAATAATTTCATCAGACACTTCATCATTGGCACCACCACAATCATGTCTGCACGAAAACGACTTAGGCATAAACTTCAACCATCGAAGTAAAGATTAAGGTTAACACAAACAGGAGCGTCCACACATTGGGGCACTTGGGACGTCTCATCCCCTCCCCCCTTCCTCCTTTTGAAAAAGTCTGTGGACGCCATTTAACACAAAGCACAAACACACATTAAAAATGGTTATGATTAGTTAAAGCTTATCATTGTTAACCAAGATAATAAAAACTATAAGTGGCTGCTAGGGAAGTGGACGATTAGTTTCCAGTCAATGCTCAATCCTATACTAATTGTTTTCTTACTGTATAGCTAGGGGACTATGCACATAGCATTACATATCAGGGATCAGACTAAGTTGCTGCTTATTCTGAACCCCGATTAGCTCCAGAGGTCTAACCTTTCAGTTCGATCCCCAACACCAACTGAGGATCCAGCGTTCAGCCGCCCGTATTTATAACTTCAACAGATCCTACCTAAGGCTTTACGTCAAGTGACGGGCTAACAGGTGCGACCCGGTTCCAACTAGTTTAGTAGTAGGACTCGCTCGTTACCCGACTGATGGCGCTTGGCCAACTCCTGTGTTCCAACGGAGGTTGGTGGCATACAACAGGCGTGTTAACGCTGAGGTGCACCACGGGGAGTTGGCTACGTGAGTTGCGCGTTGCCGTACATGTAAGCCGTTACAAAACAAGCCATTATTAAGTGTCGTATTCTATGAAATTTCCTAATAAAATTGAATATCAGTGATGGCCAACACAAACACAGTAGGCAACTTTATTCCCAACAGAACAGAAATTTCACGAATTTCGATGGTCAAGTCAACCAACGGCTTCCTTGATAATCAAACGATCGCAATCACAAGCTGGTCGAATCTTGGGTCAACTTCCGGCCAAACAAACAGAAACACTATACGAAAGGACACTACTATTGTGGTCAGGGAGACAAGAAGCCGCAGGGGTAAGGGGACACCATTTGTTGACAAGAATTGCAAGTTTACATTACTCTGTGCCAATGGCAACAAACGTGCTTATCGGCCCACTTCCGTTAAAACCCCGATGTCAAGTTCCAAGCTAGACTTTGGTGTCATGGCGTTAGCAGACCCCGTAAAACAACAGACTAACGAAAAGCTCCCATTTCGAATCCTTCTCAAATCAGCGATTCAAGATTTTCCGACGTTTACACTTCCGGGACCTGATAACGCGAGAGGTCGTCCAACTTTCTTTCTTTCGACCACAATATCCAGACTGCTCTTTTATGCACTGTCTCTTCCTGGTGGAGCAATAGCTAAGATTCCGTAAGCCTTTATTGTGCATTTATATATCATTGAGTTGACTTGACTAGGAATCAAATCAAATTGCGAAACCAAATGTTCAGTCGCAACATTTGGTTTCATGACAGAACATTTTGCCGCAACTTGTTTCAACCATTTACGGACGTCTCCACAACATAACAATATATTGAAGGTGTACGATCGTTTCGCCGAATCCCGTTTCGCCGAATTTTAACCAATGTATTAATTTTCAGCGAAATCGGAATTCCCGTTTTCGTTGAATCCCGTTTCGCCGAATAATTTTTTTTTCAAATTACATACCTCACTCGAGCTGCAGCGTTCGCTGCGGCTAAACATATAACATCAGAAACCGCAACTAATCACAAATTCCTTCTAATTACGAATGCATCTTCAACTTATCCAACGTTAAATTTGTTAAGAATATTTTGAATCGTGAAACGGGAGTCGACGAAACAAGAATTTCTCTTTCGCCGAATTTTAATCAGTGTTTAATTTTTAGCGTATACCGTATTGAGAGTCACACCGGTTGCGACGTTGTCCGACGCGTCTCACAGTTTGATCTGCGCATGCGCCAAGCTCAAAACACGTGATTTGTTATCATGTATTTTTCCATATACGGAGGTTTTGTCTATACATGGGATGGGAAAGATATTGATCTTTATCATCTTTTCGTAATGATCTGATGAATTTTACATACATGTTTCAACTGCTCCTATATAGATGTAAGTATGTAAAAACGTGTCCTGATCAACGGCATGGACAGTAATTTTACGATGCAAAATAAAATAAAACCAAAATAAAACACTATTATGTATAATAAAACTTTGTAAAATGTACATTTATTTTATTCTTCAAAGAACTGGAAACAAATTCCAGTGGGAGTCTTCACAAATTACGTAATGCCTGAAGGGGGGGGGTGAGTGAATGTGTTACCAAGCGTTATGAGTGGGGAGGGAGGAGTATGACAAAGTGTTAAGTAACACACTAATTTTCGCAAAATTATTTTTCGTTAATTTGTTTCCAAGTTATTTAGCTAAATTCTTCTAGCTAAACTATTTTTCTAACTTCTGATTACGACTTTGTGGGATTTCGTAGAAATCGGTCATCATGAAAACATTTCAATAAGTCCCCGACACAGTGGTGCCTATCCCCTGGTCCAGTGAAGAGTTATCCCCCCCCCCTCTCCCACATCACACCCACCCCAGTTTAAAAATGGTACGCCCATATTTCCCACTTGGGTTAGTGTTTGGAATGCAAACCCCCCCCCCTCCGCACACATACACACACACACACACACACACTTTCGGTCATGTTATTTTTATAAGCTTTATTTCAATCCCGTCATAACAGCCGGTTGCTGCAGCCACAGCATCTACAGGTTTGTTTCGTTTTCAATCAATATTCATCCGTGCATTAAACTAATCAAAAACATATTTTATTTTGTGTTTTCTAGATTCACGCGTTGTGTTGACTGTTGACGGGTTTGTTGTTAAACAACAAAATTATCAACCACCCCCCCCCCCCCCCCACACACACACACACTTCAAAAAAAAATGGCAGTGAGGAGTTGCTTCTCACTGACTCCCCCTCTGGGCACTACAGCCCCGACGTGCCCTCAGAGTAATAAATAGACTCCACGGGAAACCTCCCATTTTCCCGTGTGGCCAGTTCGCTCTTGCGGCGGAGTAGCAAATTCTTAACAACAAATATACAAATCTCAAAAGGAAGCAAATTTCCGGAAGAGCAATTACAATTTCATAACTACCGACGGTGTTACCTATTGCAATTTAACTGCATACTGGAATGTGAAATTCTTCAAATTGTCGTTAACATTCCAGCGGGGTTGAAAAGACCCTTGTCATTTCTTAGTTTGACTCGGTTCACCCAAGAGTGCTTGCTCCCTGAATCATTAGTTCACGCGGTTCCCGTTTGGTGTCGCTCTCTCTCTCTCTCCCTTTCAAACAGCTGTTGTGAGGATGAGCGTAGAATTACAAACAGACTGGCCCCCTGACCGACGCTGTAAGCAGCTTGATCAATGACAAGCGAATAGAACAAGAAAATTCGTCTTTGCACTACCGTAACTTCATTACGCCCCTTAGAAGTTGTCCGGAGCGTGACAGAACTAAAAAAAAAAATAGCCGAAATGATTTTCAGTGCTACCGAGTGGAGTTAGAACACAGAAAATGGAAATGAGCTTCATGATATTGTCAGTTACGCGAAACTAAAGATTTGCCAGTGTTTGCAACAAAGCATATACAGATAGTGGAAAGAATGAACTACCTAATTATAGGAATAGACTACGTGCACTATTGTGCAAAAGGTATTATCTTAGAAAGCATGTTTCATTAAAGATGCTTAAATTATTTTATTTTGCCATGGGACAGTCTTACCTTCAGTACTCGATAACATGCTGGGGTGCAACTTAACATGAATGCCATTAATCCGTAGGGATGGATCGGTAACCGAAACTGAAACCGAATTTTCGGTTTTTACTGAAAACCGACACCGAAACCGATTCGGATTTTGGGTCGGTTTTTCGTACGGTGTTCGAAAATCAAAAAAAATGCATTTGTTGTCTTGCATTTTTTTTTTTAATAATTATCATTTTCTATGTATAAATGGCAGCAAAGCTCCTAGCTATTAAAACGAAAATAGTAGAGGAAACTGGTGCCACAGTTACACCCATGGTCTATGACGCTGCTGAAAGTGAAAGCAGGAGGAAGTTGAAGCTAGTAATACTACTGCTACAAGAAAAAAAATTAGGAAAATCTGTTTGGGGTGGATAGTAGCAAAAACCGATACCGAAACAGAAACCGAGGTTTTTTGGGCGTGAAAACCGAAACCGGAACCGAAATCAAAAAAATGAAACCGACCCATCCCTATTAATCCCGTTATCAAGCTCCAAAGAAAATTGTTACGAGTGATGACTTTCAAAAAAAAAACAGCGTGATCATTCATTCCAATTCTTTCAACAGCTAGGTATCCTGCCAGTCCGCCATCTGTATGTTTACAGAGTCTTAATTAACTTCCGCAAAATTAATAAACATGCTACAACTCGTTTTGTGACCAACTACCACACTAGGAGTGAATGTAATAATTTTCTCATTCAGCCTAAAGTTACAAAAGAAAAACTGCAATAAATGCAACTACTACCTTGGAAGCAAATTTTACAATAACATACCGAACTACATAAAATATATTACTGAAATTCATCGTTTCCAGAAATACCTGTTTCGGTGGCTACTGGATATCAGTACTGTGGCCCTTCAAAATTTATTGAAAGATATAGGCTGAAAAATACTTTCAGCACTTTTTGTTATCTTGATTGTGTTTGTTTATTTGTAGTATGCTTATTGATTTTTACTGTTGTGATTATTTTTTCTACAATGTACCTTAACTTTGCATTTATTAACAATGATTGTAATAACTGCATTTGCTAACAACTTTGCAGTAGCTATTGTTAAAAATAGTAATTAAAAAAATAGTAATACAAATCGTAATTTAAAATAGTAATACACATAGTAATAAAAATGGTAGTAAAAATGGCTAATAAAAATTATAACATTTGCTTATAACAGTGGTAATAATTTTATACTGCTATTATTGTAATATTTTTTTGTTTACGATGCACCATTTGTTTCATAAGTTGACATTTGTAATTCTTGTGTTTTTTTAGTTAATTTTTATTATGGTAGCCAACACACCACACTCGAGCATTAGCTCTTGGGGGGTGAGGGCACATACGAAGTTTTGTACCGTTTGCCTGATTCAATAAACCAATATTCTTCTTTAAAAAAAATGCCGACAAAATGGAGCGAAGCGATTATTAATCACATAAAAAATTAAAGCTTCATAAACGTTTATTAAAAAAAAATTATTTTGAAACAATGCATCGGGCACGGGCAGTTGTTTGTGAGTGCATTAGAGACAGCGTTGTGACTCATCTATTCGGTTGCTCATCGCATCTTGTTTCTTTGTCCATTTGCTTTTGTAGCACGTCGATCGATGACGTTTTTCCTCCAACATCATGTCCGATTGGTTTTTTTTTTTTACAAACCACCTCTGGATGTACCCTATCAATGTACAAAATCCGGTTTCAATTGATGCAGTGGTTATTGCGTGATGCGATTACAGAGATTGCATTCGAGAATCGAGTGTATGCTTAAACGGAGCTCCACTCCGCTTTTTCGTAACCAGTTCAGATAGGCAGGCCGGATCTCGCTACGAAACTTCCTTACATGGCACCCACTAGTGGTGCTTATGTGTAAATTGGCTTTGGCTGGTATGTTGTTATATCATAATAATAATAATAATAATAATAATAATAATTAATACTTGTTTATTGTCACACTCTGCACGAAATACAATAGTATTTGTATGTGCACAATTTACAAGTTAAAGTTCATTAATAAATGCAAAAAGCAGCAGTGTTAAAACATGTCAGTTTCAAAATATATCATTTTAAAAATAACAATAAAAACATTATATACATTATAACATTAAAAACTATATACATTATTACATTAAAAAAAAAATACATTAAAAAATCATGCAAATATACAATTATTGTTTGAGTATATAATCTCTTATCCTGTATTTTATGTTGTTTAGTTTCAGGTTTCTCAGTTCATCTGGCAGCTTGTTAAAAATGTATGGTATTAAAAAATTCAATCCACTTTTGCCATATGAATTTTTATAATTTGGCAATTTTAACCAATTGTGGTTTTTTCTTGTTTCCCTTTCTATTGTGTTTTTCCATTCTGTCTTATAAAAGTTTTGTGTAATTATTGTATACTCGAGTATATTTTTAACAGTCATGAGTTTGTTTTGTCTAAATATGTCTATCCTTTTTTTAGTTTTGTTGAAGTTTGAAAAAAGTACTTTTGCTGCTTTATTCAAAATTTTTTGAAGCCTTTCCACTAATCCTTCCGATGTGGTTGCGTATATTGTGCATGCATATCTAATTTGTGATAGGATTAAAGCTTCATAAACCTTTATTTTAATTTTATTGTTTATTAAGTCTCTGATTTTGTATAGTGTCGGTATCATTTTTCTTATTTTAACAATAAGTCCTTCAATGTGATTGTAGAACTTCCAATTTTTGTCAATTAATAATCCTAAGTACTTTATTTCATTTACTCTTTCAAGATTCTTACATCTACAGTTTAATTTTGTGCAGTCCATTATATATAATAATATAATAATAATAATAATAATATATAATAATAAAAATTTTATTGCTCACTTGACTCGAAGTTGTTGTCAACTTGTATGAGTCAGCAATACAAAATAAATATAAAATACACTTATTTACAACAATATACAGAGAAAAAAAGTAAAAAGAAAAAAAAGAAAAAATTTGCCAACTAATTACAAACATGTATCATTACACAAAGTTACAAGTTTCGCTACATGATCACCACATCCATTATGAAACAGGATTTAGTAGAAATTGAAATGTAATTGTTCAATTTATTTGTTGCCTAAAAGCCAGTCTTTTAATAATAACCGATTTATTTAGTAAGCGACCCGAAGTTCTGGATTACAACATCAAAATATACAAGAACATTGTGCGAGGAAAAAACAATAATATGGTGTTTAAACAGTCGTTAGTTAGTTAGTTCTTATAGTTAGGTAGGTTAGGTTAGGTGACTTAAGTTGTATAAAACGGGTTTTTTTTCTGTACGCAGCTGGGCTACATGGAGAGCTTTTTAGCGAGTTTTGCTGAACTGTTTACGAAAAAAAAATTATACATCCCTCCCGATTTTTGTAGATTTTTTTTTGGTAACAGTAGTACAAAATCTTCCTACTCGCTCCTGCTGTCACTTTCAGGTTTGGCTGTGGAACCATTTTCCTCTACTACTTTCTTTTATTAGGACTTGCGTAGAAAATCATAATTATTTAAAAATTTAAAATAACAAATCATATATCTCTGATGTTTTGAACACCGTATGAAAAGCTGACACAAAATCCGAATCGGTTTTGTTTTCAGTAAAAACCGAAAATTCAGTTTCGGTTTCCAAGCCATCCCTAATTTGTAAAACGTTTTTATGTATTTTTCGGCTTAAAAACGTATAAAAACGTTTTGTAGGTCTGTCTATAAAATGTGTTTATTTCAAAATATGTTTTTACAGTAAGCAACGCGTACCGTTTTTCAGAAATTATAGCTCTGCGCAACATGGCCGCGCCTTGATTAACTTGATATTTTTTTTTTACATATTCTTGATCGTTCAGACTCTTAAAACCAACTATGCGGTTGTTTTTTTTTAACCTATTATCAAAGATATCTTCATCTCCACCTCACCCCTCCTCCCCCCCCCCTTCCCGCGGAGATCATAATCAAAGTTTGAAAGGCAAACGGAAGCCAACCAATGTAGGTATAAGATCTTCATCTGTTTCGAACCGCCTAATAACACAGTATCAAACAACAATATCATTATTGCGATAACGGGCACGTGTTATTATCACGTAGCTAACAATTTCCTTAATTAGCAGGTAGACATTTGGTCAAGTTACACTGCAATTTAATCTTCTCATTAACAACACGAGAGGAAATAAAACGCGTTTTAATAAAGAAGTTACCTTGAAGCGGATCACCGGTATTATTTTTATTCATTCTCTTAGTATTTATTATTATTTTTTACTTAGTCGCCTTGGCAACAAACAACCGCTTTCTTAGCTTGTTTTAATTTTTTTTGTTCATCGTGGAACCTAGATCCGGCTCTTAGCCAAATACACGCACAACACAACACCGGAGCAGTATATTGGCCCAAAACGAACAGCTTCACCGTCTTGTTGGACATATTCCCATTTTTTTTTTAAAATTTACATTATTTTTTTTCAAAATTAAGTTTATTATTCGTTTTTTGCGTGTCTAATGCAACCGATGCAATCAGTTTCCCGGAAGTGGGTTCCGCATTCCACTACTAGTCGCCGCTCCTATTTCTGATCTTTTAATGTATGCTGATCTACCGGTAAGATAAAGTTTAGCGCCTGCATCGATTAAATCCAATATATAAAAATCCAAAACGCCGCGGCACCAACAACACTACGTCGTAAGAAGGAATTTTTCTTCGACATGTAGACGGGTCAAGCAAGATAAGCTAATGAATAAAACACCCAAGATAGATTCACCGATGTGGAATGAATGCTAAAATAGTCACGAATTGGACTACCATTCTAAACCGAATCGTGCTTGGAAGGAATGGTATAAGGGTGCAATTTCTTCAGCACGAATTCTTTGCGTCGTTGACACCATCTATAGTGTCCGCGGCGTATCTTGAGCCGCCCCAGAAAGACCACAAATAATCGATTGTGTGTTTTTGGTAGCAGAGTGCCTTGTTGATATCCAAAATAGTTACAAAAACAATGGCGGCCGTCGATTAAAGCCGGCCCCGCCAGGAAGACGTAGCCGATCATGAAATACCAGCAAGACTCTAGATTAGCCGCGCACACAATACGTTTGTTTGACTGTGTGTCGCCAGATTACCGAGATTCTCACGCATAATATTTTTGAGGCCGTTTTCGTTTTTAATAACTGGGCGACTGTTAACGGGAAATTAATGCAGTATTTTCACGCAAACGGGAAATATCAACAATGCTATTAAAAAACGGTCGTATACGGGGTGCTGCCCTATATAGTGATAATAAATTATGTATTATTTTGTAAGTAAGAATAGGATCGTTTTTTAGTCTACGTAGTACGAGGGATGATTTGAGTCATTGGCAGTATTTTAAGTTACGCATACCTGGCAAGGTCTTGGTGAATCGCCTCTGAACAGACTCCACCGTATCAATGTCCTTTAATAGGTATGGAGACCAAACCTGGCTCTCGTATATTACAAATGGCTTAACGTTTAACTAGACACAGTTTAAATTATTATTATAAAGTTAATGCCGTGTGAGAGCAGAATTCCGTGAAACTACAGGGCTAAATTCAATACTTAACAAATGTTTTAAAAAGGTTCCGGTCATTACGCGATGGCAGCTGAGCATCTTCCTAGTTCTAATAAAAGCTAGAGTATTTTTAGCCTTGGTGACTTTAGTAGAATTAAAATGGACCCCTCTAAGTATGAAACTGTACAGGCAATTTGAGTGCACCTCGTGTTCAAGCTGCTCCACTTTTCTTTGCTTTTCCAACTACTCGCTGCTTAGTTTCAGGGGGCGTTTATGCAACGACTCGCCTTCGCGTTCTCGCAGCTGAAATTTAATCTTGATGGCAAAGGTATCATTGCCATGGTAACAACGATTCCTGGATTAGCTAAATCCGACGTCGTTTGAGCAAATGCTTGCAGGAAGATAAAGATAAAGAATTCATCCTGACGAAATAATTTTCCCAATCGCTTCTAAACTCAAGTATAGACTCGTTTCGTTGCGAGCTGCTAAACCATGCGCAATGGCTGTTTGCAGTGACGTCACCATGAGTTAGCCAATGACGAACGAGAACAACGGCTGTTTGGCCGTATGATTGGACTAGCCCAGTCACGTGATATGCACACCACAGCAAACAGCCATGGCGCGTGGTAAAGAGCTAAAATAGCCGCCATGTTGGAATTTCAGAAAATTTCTAGCTTCTAGCTGCGAGAATACAAAGGCTAGTCGTTGGATAAACGCGCCCTTAGTCGTGTAGGCGTACCTCGAGAGACCGTGATACCAGTTTTCATACTAAAACGAGAAGGGGGGGGGGGAATGGTCTCTGTGGTCTGCAGAGCGTCGTCCCACGCGGTCTCGTCTCTGTTATAACAGACGGGGTAGTGTCGAAGTTTCCTGGAGTACCGATTGTTATCTCGGCAAACCCCAAACGCGACGACTAAAAGGACGATGTTCGATGTTCGTATATTACACCCAAGTGACGAATTTACAAATTAGACTAACACTTGGAGACACCGTTTCCGTTTGTCAACAGACGCCGCACAGCTGAAACCTGACGCGTCGCTAACAGTGTTATATACTTTTTTGCACAGCCAAGGCTTATCTACAGTATTCCGAGTGGATCTTGGATGAAAAATAGCATATGTGACTGGGTTTGACAATATAACCGCAGAAAGCGCTGCTGATCGACTGATTTGTCATGTTGCCGCTCTTTGTCAACAGAAGGCGACACCTTCCGTCCAAAAATGCAACCTTCCCTGAAACACCATCTGGATGAAGGACCATGTCGCCATTTACTGAAGAGCTATCTGCAGTCGAGAAATTTAATGGCTTTGTGGCAAAAATACGGAAATTTATTTATTTGTACGTGTAAGCTATTTAATGGCTGATTACTCGGATTAAGTTAGTGAATTACAAAGTTTTTTTTTTTTATCATTTGCCGCTATTTGGCAGTAGATGGCGGGACTCACCGTACCAAAATTCACCGATGCAATATGCTTGACCGATTCCCGAACAGACCTCGAAATGAAATGAAATGGACCACACGTGGCGGCCATTTTGTCTACTCCCTAATATTGTTGTAGGTCGGTGCGGATAGTTTACTGGCCATGGTTAGAGCACTGCGGAAGTTAAAAGCTGATAACGGCCTTGACTTTAGGAGGCTTTGGTATATATACAGCAAAGACTGCTGTTTAAGTAACTGGCACTAAGCAGCGCTCCTCTTTTAAGTATCTTTAACTTGACGAGGTTGTAACTTTTTAATGGCCGCTTTGGTAAGATAAAAATAAGAGATAAAAGGGAAGATTATTAGGAACTTGCTTCATACTCCCTTATTCGAAACTTCGTTCGGTTTCGATTGATGTTTAAGAAGGCGAATCGGGTTGCCCACCTTAATCCCTTAACCCCAACAGATGCGACTGTCTATTTCAGGGAGATGATGCTAGCACACTGTGCACTGAGTAAATACCCACAGAAGCGCTGAAGAAGCAGTATCGATGCCAGGTCAAATCAACCGAACAACGGAAAGGATCACACCGACAACCAACAGTCGGGAATGGGCGCGGGATCTCGGAATAAGATCTAAAGGCAAACTTAAACAAAGAGGTATTGAAGAGTTGAAAGAAGGGAAAAAAGTGAAGCCATTTATTTAAAACCGGGAATTAGTTTACCAAGCAGGATATTAACCCCAAGTTATTAATACCTGACTGGTTTTGCGACCTGTATTATACTACTAGTACAAATCCGTCTATTTAGCTGTTACAGATCATGCCAAATTTTCAAAATGTTTTGCTGATCTAAAGACGAAGCGTAGAATAGCTGTAAAACGTCGCACATTTCTGTACTATTTTTTTTCAAATGTTGAACTTCTGTTAGAAATTAATTCATAACTAATTAATTAAATTTATTTTTTTATTAATTATTACTTAGTTAATAACTGATCTTAGTTAGCAAAGCGGACCGGTGTAATTAGATTACAAAGTTTCCTCGATGTAGGCCTATTCGTACAGGCATTTTTGGATGAGTAAATTCATTGATAAAACTTCGAATTACTGTTATTTAATAGAAAGGTGATGAAAATCCCCCCCCCCCTTAACCCTCTAAGTGGGAGGTTAATTTACCCTTTAAGTGGGAGATTAATTTTTCTGTAGTCTACCTCCACAAAATTAGGGCTAAGTTGGACGGCACCCGAACTACAGCAACATGAAGGCACACGCCTCTATAGAACAGTGACACGACGTAGTATTATTGTATATAACTCTATGCTGGAGCCTTAATGGGTTAGTTGCAAGGGGCACTGCAGAGAGAAACAGGCGGGCGTCATACTGAAGCCGATGCTGTGAAGAGTGATTTCTTAGACCTAAAACGCGCTATTTTTGTTGTTGGAGAAAACAACGTTATTTTAATCCTAAGAAATCCGCTCTTCCGTTGTTTTTCCATCCATTTTTATGTAGTGCACCTTGTAGTTATGCCCTCCAAAACCCATACTGGTGCCAATATGGCGGCAATATGGCAAATATGGCGGCCACGACCGTCTCTAGAGTCGGCTTGTTAAGGGAACCTAATATTGTTGTCATTTCTCCATTGTTGGCCATCTCAGCGCATAATTTGGACTCTTTGTTTTTAATACCTAAACCTTTGCCCAAGTTGGGCTCGGTCGTTATGGGCATGCCACTTAAAAGGTTACAAATATTGCAAGTGCCGGAATTGGTCGTACCTGGCTTCGCCCAGGTTTTGTTTCCCTCTGTTCGTCCGGAGGTAGTGGTTTGAAAGTTGTTTCTTTCCGCAGTGCGATTCAAAATCGACACTGCTACTCACCCCGACTGAGATAACTCGCGTAACACAATACGTATTCTCAATTGCTTATCGACAGCCTAAATGGGCTCACGAGACATGAACTATCAGGCCTTCTAACAGCCCATTTGCTAACTCATATGCCTTAAGGCTTTTCCTTCACTTATATCCAGCTGGGCAGGCCAAACGTTTCGTCGCACATTTAATATCTCTTAAATTTTCAAAGAGCAAAGTTGACGAAGACTGACGCAAATTACGACCGCTGACTGGTTTTCTGATTCAAATCGAGTATTAATCACGGATCATTTTTCACGCTTTTCAAGAAATTTTGTCCATCAAACGCCCTATTTTGATCAGCGGGGCCATCGTATCACGGTCTGCCATCTTTAATTCCTTATTACTCAACTTCTTATCGTCATGATCGTGACAGCCTCGCCCCAAGCTGCCCATTCAACCGACAAAACGTTCTGCTGCACCGATAACTTTACTGACACACGGATAATAGCTTTGGCATCGTCAGATAGACATACACAAAATACATTTTCATAGGCCGAATTAATGTAGCTATTCACCAGCAAGAATGCGAGAAAATTTCCGCCAGCCAATGTACAAACATAAGAAGGTTACATAAAAATACCAACTGACGCAAAAAATTACCAAAAATTTGATAAATTACGACTGCAACCCTTTCTTTACAAAGAAATCTTATGTGACGATTATCATACAAAAACCCCATAAGCGTTAAGGGACCCATCAAGTTTTCGCAGTGATATCAAAGCCAAATGGCTGCCACCAAGTTTGTGGTCCGAACCGTGATCACTCAAGCTTATATTATATATTTATATTGCATTGTGTATTTTGAATGTGTATTTGTGCACTTTCCTTGCTTTTATTTTATAACATTCTAACAAGTGCTTTTTAAGTTTAATAACAAAGATTGAGTGATCACGGTTGGGACAGAAAACTTGGTGGCAGCCATTATGGATGTGATATCACTACTTTCTGCGTCGAAAACTTGATGATAGAGGTCCCTTTACCCTTATGGAGTTTTTGTATGATATCACCCCTTTTGGTTTTATGGTTTTGCTTTAGCGCAAGTATTGATTGTGACCTCCATATAAAAATATAATTGCATACCGTTTCTTTGGTATAATTAATGATCGCTGATTAATTATATTTCCAATAAAGTGGTCGGCGGTGCATTACATTTGATTGTAAAACAGAAATAAATGAGCGCAATCAGCTAGTTTAGTTTAAGCTTATTTAGACTATTTTCGTGTTTTTTTTTTCAGTTCAAGGTGTGGTAACCCTTCACGGATTTTATTCCCCATAAACAGTTTAGTAGACGATGAAATGCTTGATTTATTTTAGCTACGGTACAATTACAATACAAAGGGTTTTAAAGGGTTTAACGAGCGTTAACCACTCCTGGTCATCTGCCCGAAGCGCTAAGGCCCTATGTCTGCAATAGCCAGATTCCCAGGTGTTCACCCACCCGAGTACAATACAACATTTCGAGAAACAATAAGTTAAGCAATGCTACATGGTTACTCGACTATGGAGGACAACAGATGGCGTGTTCCCAACGTTCACACACAAAAAAACATTACAATGATTCCAATCTTTGGATTTAAAACCTCCCCAAATGTTTAACCATAAAAGGCACCTATTGGAGTCAAACGTGAACCGAATGTCAAATATTTCAAGCATATCGGTCGCATAAATTATTTACCTGAGTGGAATTAGCTAGTAATAAGTAGTAGTAATTAGTAATTAGTAGTAGTAATAATTAGCATGAAATCAACGATGTTGAAATACATTTTTCGTATTGAAATCTTTATGCAGAGGTTTGAAAAAAACTTCATGTTGTCTACTCGGTGAAACCCGTCGAGTATACTATTTCTAAAGCTTTCTGTAGATTAATATTTAGCATTCAATACCAGAAAACACCGGTTTTAATGCCTTGGGTAAGAGAAGCAGTAGCTAGCCTTTCCCCAAACACTGATAATGTCCTGATTTGAACAATTATATACGCCATGGAAAACCAACACTGAAATTGATGGGCGAAGCGCTAGTGTGCAGGATATTCCACAAATTGTTTTCATGAAGTTGTTTTCATGAAATTATTTTCGACCACGCTCGATTACCATGAAACGTTGCGTTGCGATTATTGTGAGATCTCAACATCTCATAGTTGCTAGCTATTTTAGTCAAATTTTAACTATTAACCTATAACTTTATAATGTATGAAGATGTGACGTCAATGTTAGGCCTATCAATTTATTTCTGGACCTGCTCAACTGCAATTTTTTTAAAAGCTCAACCCTGATGATGTTTTTGTTACTTATTCAACCATCCATTATAAATACTATTATTTCAAATATAACAACGAAATTCGCTAATGGTGGGGATATCCAGTTGAGGTCTAAACTAGCCCCGGAGTAGCTTAACCCTGGATCTAACTAACCCTCGACCTGGGAGTTAGTGGAATGGAGAAAAACGTTGGTGATATCCATGTTGGACTAAGTTGGGGTTTTGTTAGCTCTTTACTCCTTAGACTTCGACCTTCAGGCTAAATTAGCTTTGTTAAAATGTTGTTAAAGCTCAGGAATAACGCAAATGCTAGATGGATATCACCGCTTTTTACAGCTCGGGGCTAACTACTCAGTATTAAGTTAGTCCTCGACCTTCAGGCTAAATTTTGCTTAGCCCTCAACTTATTTCGTGATGGATATCACCATTTTTCCTTATTACCGAGCTTAACCCAAGGATTAAGTTTAAACCACAACTGGATATCCCCACCGTTAGTGTTCTAGCTACCATAAGACTTTTGAATCCAAATGTCCGGAGGGCTATTATCATAGATTAGAAAGTTAAGTCGATGTCGCATCTTACGGTGCCTATTTCTTCCAAGCCTATGCGGGGTCTTGGTGGTAGTTGCGGCTGCTAACGGCTCTGCTAATGCTTTGCCTGCGAAGCGTCACGGAGACAAAGCACTATCAGTTATTAGTAGCCCCAGCTTCCGCCAGGGCCCTCCGTAGGCTTGGAAGAGGCAAGTTGCAATAGCTTATAGTTAACTTTCTACTTGACCTTGAAATTCTGTCTGTCTGTCTGTGCAGCCAATTTCTTTCAACCATTTAATAAAATGGGATACAACTTTGTATACAGTTACTGCTACGTGTGTCTCGGTGCCACTGATATTTTCAGCCTTTTCAGAGCACGACAACACGCAATTTGTGTAACACATTGCTATGCTAAGTTGTGACCAGCGCCACCAGCGGCAAAAGCAGATTTATTTGGAGTTCGGTTTCGATTGCGATACTCTAATGGACTGAACGAAAATTGTATTTGAAAGAAGGGAGCGTTCAAGCATTGCGTTAGCATGAAGCAGGGAGTTCGTCTTTGAAAACGATTGATGACGAGGGGGAGGGAGTAGCAAGTTGGTGACGTTAAGCATCCGATTTTTACAGGAAAAAATTAAGACTTACTTCATAATTTCTAATTTTTTCATATGCTGAATTCCTTTTATATTTGACGATATACTAACGATTTAATTATAGATTATTATAGTAATCTTTTAGATCACAGTCAAGTCAATTCTGTGGAAATTCAAAATACGGTACCCACAGAATTGAATCGACTTGACGATTTTAGTAACCCTCTGCATTTCTTCCTTATGGCACAGACTTTAGTTTTAGTACGTAAACTATTTTTTCCTCGCATTGTTTGATTGTTGTATTGAGTTCGTTTTTTTTTTGGGAGGGGGAGGGGTTGAGTTAAGAACGACGTAGAGCTGCGCAGTTATAAGAACGAATGGTGGAGTCCAACTTCTAAGCTCACCTTAGGGAGGGAAGGTGGAAGGCCAGTATGGTAAATGATAATGGCGCTAGCACTACACCTTTTCCCTCACCAGCTTTCTACCTGCCCACCCTAGTGTTGCGGTCAGAGTTGGTTTATTCCGTTCGTTCTTATAACAGTCCAGGCCTAATAATGGAGGGAGTTTAAGACAATTGACGACGAAGGGGAGGTGAAAATTGCCAACTTCGTGATGATGTCAAACTTGAATGGTCCCGAAGTGTCTAAAACGTTGACCATTTTTAACATCAACAAATTTAGCACCGGATGGCGATAGGACTCGGCCTTGCTGTCAGAGCTGCACTAGCCAAGCGCCTTTAGTAGGGTGGAAGTTTTCTATTCTCCTGGTACTAAGCCGGATTAAGGCGGATGCTTTGGGTGCTGAAGCACCGGGTCGCAGGCCGAAAAGTACCTCAAGGGCACCTCACGGCCACGGCGACAAAAATGGGTGGGAATAGGGCCATAATAAATCTTAAGCACCAGACGTCTACGAGGTTTAATCATGCTATGATGGGGCAAGGTGGCCTGATGGCTAGCATGACCGTCTCATGTGCCAGAGGACTTGGGTTCGAATCCGGCCTCAGCCACCCGAGGCATTTTCGGAAAGAGAAGGGCACTGTGATGTCTCGTGATCATGTCGATTATGGCATGTTAAAGAACCTAGGAATTTCCGATGGGATTTACCTAGCAAAATCGTCCCTCTCTCCTTCTGGCGCCCTGGCTTCGGCTGGGAGCGCGTCAAAAGCTAAAGGTATGATCCTGCTATGATCGAAAATTCCAATTTGGATCCTCGTTTTGCCTTCTCCATACCACAGTTCTTTTTGCATAAAAAAAAAAAGTCTGAAAGGTTCCTCGAGCCCTTTGAGTCACAAGTTACCTGATTTGAAGATGTAAAACAAACAAAAAATTGAAAACAAATTCCGCTTTTTTCCTACATTTTTCAAAACACATCTGCACATCTTGACTAATTTGGATGCGCAGTGTCATCGTTCTGTTTTGGAATTACGTTACCAAACTATTCGCGTAAACGTCTAATCGTAAATTATACCTCCTCCAGACAGGCAGTAAGTTGCAGTAGAAAGTACGGGAGCAAAAGAACGTGCACTTTAAGAACCATTTTATTGTAGGCTTTTACTGTCGTTTTCATTGAGATACGAAATACGAACGCGTGTTGCTTCGCGAACACCAAAAGACTTTAAAGTAGTCGGTTTTATGAGAAGTTCGACCCCGTGGCCAATAAAATCAGCAGGGAAGTCTATCCTTCATATTATTCTTTACAACCATGACGTTATTGTATTATTCAAGCGTAAACATTTTAAAGTTTTGACATGATGAGTCATATTTGGAAACGGTGATGATGGCAATAAATACTACTTGCGGTTTCATCTAGATTATTAAGAGATGTGAAGTGCGGGCACTTAACGCTACATGTTTACAACTGATCGGAAATAACAGCGAGAAAAAAAAAACCAGAGCGCCGAAGGGTTAACACGATATCAATTAGGCCGCCCGCGCACTGAGCGACTTGGCCGCGCGGCCAGGTTGCTGCAGCCAATGAAAATGATTATTAGTGCGTGGTTTTACGTAACCGGTAAGCATTCTCATTGGCTGCAGCGACCTGGCCGCGCGGCCAAGTCGCTCAGTGCGAGGGCTGCCTTAATCATTCGAAAAAGACACGATACTTATTTCAAAACAGGACCAGTGTTTAGCAGAGAATTTCCCACGCATAATGCCCATTTGAAATTGTGAACGCGATAGATTTGTTGCAGCCTACCAGACTTTGCTTGTAACCGGCTGTTTACATGAATGGCAAGATGCAAAACAAAGTCAACACTTTGCGGTGCACCGTGTCATTCCAATTGCCGCTTTACCCGGGAATTGACCAAGAGCCAGCAGCAATGCAACGAGTGAGTCTCAACCGCTCAACCAGTTGGAAGCGGATCGATGTCGTAAGGCTGGTCACGTGACGTAAATTCTGACGGGAACCCTCTGCTCCAGCACGTATAAAAGCTGACAGGAACAGAGGATCCTCAGTTGGCGTGGAGAAGCAATCCGAAAGGTTGTCTCTCTGAATGCTCACTAGGGCTGAAAGAGGCTGCAAACCTGGTTCAGTGCCTTTATATGTGATACTCTGTGCATAGTCCCCTAAATATGCAGTAAGGTGTGACTTTGTATCGAGTTAGATACTTGAAACCTCTCGTCCACTCCCTGAGTACTTACATGTTTACCGCTAAACAAAGTAAGAACTTATCACCATGCACAAGAGCAACGTTATCAAGTGCTTTTCATCAGGCACATGAGCCCATATCACGTATGCGGAGACAATATTTGACGTTTGGCCTACTTTGTTGTTGCGTCTAGTAATGCATTCAATTAAAAAGTAATTGTGTACATACAGTACATGCTAATTCCACAACATGTTATCCCGTAAGGGACGATTATTTTGTGTTTTTCATATTAACCCACTATTCCGAGTCGGCCGTCGACGAGCGAATGGAAAAAAACTTGCGTTAGGGAGGGCGGCAAATTTGACGTTGTCCAGTCGAAACCATGATAGAAAGATAGAACGCTAGAGGGGGACAGGGTTTACTGCTAATCCCTTTAGCTCCATGGTTATATATTCTTTTCTAGCAAAATTGTTCCTCCCTGGCCTCAGATAATCTGAGCGATAATCTGAGCAGTTGAAAATGACGTTAATTTGACAATTTTCATGTTTTTACCCTTTTAGCTTTTTACATGCCCTCCCTAAAGAGTTCACTCGTATAATGGACCGATTCTAATTGTCTGCTCTGCAAACTAACGCCTGTCAATACACGCATAATGAAGACAGCCTACCGTAAGAAGGGAAAATATTTTTATACGCATCACCTCCTCTTTCGAGAGAAGAATTTATTTATTTATTTTATTGTTATTTGCATAAAAAATAGTGAAGACTCGATAGGAAAGCAGTCCCTCATATTATATATTCCTCTGTGGGCAACCCTGGTGATTCTCCAATTTTTGACATTTCAAAAAAAAAGTTTAAACAGGACGGAAAGCCAATCGGCTCAGAAGGTTTAAGTAAACACCGATGCAAACCTATTTACGTTGGCTTTTGGACTTATACGTCAGACTGTCTGAGCGGGGAATCGAGCCCAGGACCTGTGAGACCAAAGGCTGAGGTCCTACCGTTGAGCCATACTGCACGGTCTTTTTTTTTTTCGCTTGGCCGTGTCAGTGTGGCTCAGCGGTAGGACCTCAGCCTTTGGTTTCAAAGGTCGTGGGTTCGATTTCCGCGCTCAGGCAGTCTGACATATAAGTCCAAAAGCCAACGTAAATAGGTTTGCATCTGTATTTATTCGAAAAAAAAGGTGATTGGAGGTAGCATTTTGCGTATTTCACGAAGGAATGGAACAATTCCGGTTTGAAGCGTCATTCTATCCCCTTCTCCCTAAATTCCCCCACCCCCTCAACACACACTGCCACTTAACTGCCGACCGCGACCTCCCGCAGCAAGAGTGAAAGACGGCGTGCAGACAGGCAAACGTGTCACGTGCTATACCCATGTTTACGTTGAGAAATCTGGCAGGTTGAACGGAAGATAGAAAAAAAAGAGGATGGTTTAGTCAGTCCGTCTGGTTCTGTCTGTTCCCTTTGCCTTGTTTTATGCTCGACTTGGCAGTAAAAATAGGACTTGGCCACAGAGAAGACAATAATTGAAAGTGCCAACTTACTTTGTCTTCTGTCTCTTTAGATCTCGTCAAGCAGTTGCAAAGCGCAAACCACGCATACCTAAGGTTAACGCTTAGGCGTAACATTTAATTGCTAAGGCGGCTGATTGCAATGGCTGGCATTACCCACTCGCAACAACAGACCACTTTTACAGCATAGAAGTTTTAAAAAAATAAAAACTTGGGACCCAACGCGAACCACGAACGTTGTGTGATGGGTCTCCGGAGACCCCGAATAACTTCAGCAGGCGAAAACCCAGTATTCAGATTGGTCAGCTGCCAACCAATACGCCGGGTCGGAACCCGCGACCGATTAAAGTACATACCCTTTAAAAAAAAAATTAAAAAGACGTTTATTGATGAGGAAAGGCAATATCATATCAAAAACCAAAACTGATTAAAGGGAACGCCAAGTGCCGAGTGGTTCGGCCCTTCAAAGGAGTGATATCAACACACCAAAACATTCGCCAAGTTAATCGCGCCGACTAATAGTTCGAAGGTTAAATGAAAACCGGAACATTGCTACTTCAATTTTTCATTTAACGTCCAAAGTATTATTCGGTGCGATTAACTTGGCGAATGTTTTGGTGTGTTGATATCACTCCTTTGAAGGGCCGAACCACTCGGAACTTGGCGTTTCCTTTTGCCAGTTTTGGTTTTAGACATGATATCACTTCTTTTTATAAAATTGTGTATTAGACTCAACTCAACCAGCCTGCAGGGTGTCCTATAAATATACTGACAAATGTTGGGAGGTTATAGAGAGCACGGAAACAAGCAACTACGCTTCTCCGCTCCCCCAACCACCAATGCCCCCCCCCCCCCCCCATGTCTGAAATGATGACTTTGACAGTAGCAACTAATTTGTGAGTGGAGAAAGACGAAAAATATGAGGGTCCATGCATACTTGTGAGTCCGGTCACGTCAGTGGACCCATCCTTTTCGTAAGGCACCTAACATGCTGTGAACGTGTACCAAGTTATGTCCTGTTATCCGACCTTAGGCGTCTTTAATTTTTCTCGGAAAAAAAAACCGTTTTCGTTAGCAAACCTCTACACCCTCCATTTTGGTAATAGTTCAGTTTCAGGTACAATAAATATCCCTGTGGTACAAGGGACGGCAAACATTTGATAGCAATTACCAGCAGCTTTCAGGGCACATCGGGCTCTTCGAAAATGGCCATACTAACACTAACATAAGGAAGAAAATCTAACAAAAATTTTAAAAGCCGAATCTATTTACTCCACAACGGAAAAAAAATGTAAAACACATCGCTATTTTTTTCGTTTAGATTTAACTCACCGTAAACTGAAAGAGTTTTTTTTTTTATAGAAAGCTTCCTATCTGCTTCCATCTTCTTTAGAATTGGAGAACATAACATTCATTGTCAAAGCAACGTACACAAACGTAGTTTTTTTGTAAAATAATGAGGCACCGTTTCGAAAAGCACAGTTGATATATGAGAAATATTACGCAGACGGGTACCCTGACAGGGCAAAAACTCGCAAGTCACATAAAATGGCACAAATTCTCCAATAGGCCTACCTGCTACTTACGAAACTAAAACTACCGTTAAAAAAATTAGGCCTAAAAAATGAAAATTAGGTCTAAAAACACGTTACCATGGCAACGTCAAGTTGCTACGAGTCGCTGCTGGCTTTCTCAACAGCGTACCCCCTGACAAATCATACACTATTTATTTTATTTTATTTTATTTTATTTTATTTTATTTTATTTTAATTTATTTATTTATTTATTTATTTATAATGGTATCTTAGCACTTCATTTAGTATTTAGAAACACACTCGTATGTTGCACAAGTGAAGATGTGGATGGATGGTAACATGCCTACCATCTGCCCAAGCAGGTTAAACTTTGGCGTCAAATAGAGGCCACATGGCAAGTAGAGGGAATACGGCACAATACGAAATTGTCACCAGCCCTTGAAAGTGGCTACATTCTGGACAATTAATCAGAAATGGCCTACAGTTTAGTTGCGACAAGGGCAACACTTCTCTCCTTGTCGCAGAAAACTAAGAATAAAACATTTCTTAACCTTTCTATGTCAGAACTAAACGAATAACATGATTTTCTTAACCTTTCTAATCTCAGAACAAGTGCAGAACAGCAAATTCTATTAACCTTTCTAATCTTACAAGTGAAGGAACTATCAAAGAACGTATTTCCTAATCTTTCTAATCAAATAAGTAATCAAAGAACACAATAGTTTTTAACCTTCTTTCTCAGAACTAAACGGAGAACACGACATTCTTAACCGTTCTAATCGCAGAACTGATAAAGAAACCCAACACTTCTTAACCTTTCTAATATAAGAAACGCAGAACAACACATTTCATAACCTTTCTAATCTCAGAAATAAACGCAGAACACCACATTTCATTAACCTTTCTAATTTCAGGACGAAGCAAATAAACGAAGAACATATTTCTTAATCTTTCTAATCTCAGAACTATAAGAACACAACATTTTTTAACCTTTCTGATATCAGAATCACTAAGCGAAGAACACAACATTTGTTGGGATGGCACTATACAAAAATGCTATAGCTCCGGTCATCAAGCTCCAAAAATAAAATAGTTAGAATGATGACATTTAAAAAGCAACGGGATCACTTTTTCCCTTTCGCCACGTGTATGTTTTCAGAACTTTGTTAAATTTTAGAAAAACGGAGCTCACCTGTCCACTCGCCTTGTCACGAATTACCAAGAATGAATCACTTTTTTATGTTGTGCAACCAAAACATAAAAACGACTTTACAAGGGGAAGAACGACTTCACAGACCTAAGTTATACCTTGGCAGTAAAACTTCACAACAACTGGCATATTAAGCTACTAATTTACACACGTTTCACAGCATATGTTTAGGTGGTTGATTAACCTGGACAGAGATAGCTTAGAAAGCATGTTTAGCGCCCGTTATTTTTCTTGCAACTCAGGTGTTTTTACAGTTTTTTTCCTTTTTTTTTTTTTCCGCTCAGAAATAAGCGAAGAACACAACATTTCTCACCTTCCTAATTTCAGAGAATTAAAGTAAGAATGCAACGCTTCTTAACCTTTCTAATTTCTATACAAAATGAGATAACGCTCCAACTTCATAGAAGGGAAGGGTTGAAAGAAGATGGAGGGGTGGGGAGAGGGAACGCTATCCAACAAGATGGCTGGCATGTTGGCTGCATTTTTCAAAAACACTTTTTGCAGGTCGTGATGAATGGAAATGCGTAAATTATGGCGCAACAAACACCTTTCTGGCGTGAATTTATGATCAGGGAGGTTCCATATTTTTGCATTCTTGGCGGCCGGGCCTATTAGATGATACCCGTCGCAAATGGCCCGTGAACAGTTAAAAAGCAGAAGTGTCTATTTTTTTTTATTTTTTATTTTCGCTAGTTTATTCCGTGCATGGCAGCAATAGTTTTTCATCATCAAACATGCAGGGAGGACGATGTAGAAAAAACAGCGCTGCTCTGCAGTAATTATAACCTCTTAAATTCAATTTATTTACTTCAAAATAATGCAGACTACAGCGTTATTACAGAGAACCAAGAATATCTGCCAAAATGTGTTAGCCCTACAAAAAAATTACAAGATAAATTGCATGCTTAAATCTCCTTTATTTTTTTAAACCATATTTCACGAGAATAGCTGCACTTGTGAGCGCCGTTAGTCTAAATTAACCCTCGTAGATGGAGTGGTAACCTACATTTTCATTGTTTATAGCAACATAAAATTTATTCCACTTTTTCGATTTATGGGTGCGCTAATTAGGCTAACTGAACGAGGAAGCAAATCTCATCTCGTCCTCTGTATAATCTCGTACCCTAATCTGTTTAATCTTTAACTAGCTCTAACGCTCAAGTAAACACTTCTCCCCGAACCAAATAAAGAGAAAGCGACAGTTTGTAAATATCGTTAATACTACGAAAAAGCAACATCCATCCCACAATGACCGAAAGGCAAGAGTTGACGTCATTTCCTCACTAGCGAATTGAGCACTCACGCAAGATGGCGGCTGCTAATATACCGAAGATCAAACCATGGTTTATCGATCAGCGTCTTTTGGGTCTTTTACCCAAAAGACGCTGATCGAAAAACCATGATCAAACCTAGGACAATGTGGTAAACTTCGTTTACCGGACAAACAGATTCCCGATTTAAGGCGCAACAATCAGTGATGCATCCGCTGGCAACCGCCATTAAGGTTGAAAATAGCGTGCAAATTCAGACACAATAACTGACGAATGTTGCCGAGAAACTTAAGTCCGAAGATTAGGGTAAAATACGCACAGCTACAGTTAAACTGTGATACTGTTTGCAAAATTTATCCTAGCACAGGCAAAAGTTTGAACTAATTTTCCAATAGCTGTTCGATTTTATAAATTGATGTTTGCATCGTTTTTAAGAAGTACAGCATTTTCACATTTGTGGTAACCTTCCGTTAATCCAACCTTTCGTTTCGTTGGGTTCGCTGTTGAAGTAGATAGATTATATTGTTATACTGTATAGGAGTGATTCCATGCGTTTCTTTTCTTATTTTCCATCTAGCAATTTAGCCTAAAACTACTTCTTTATTTGTACTTTATTCGTGCTGGATATCACAACATTCAAGAAATAGAGTTTCAAGTTCGTCAGATTTGTGGCCATCCTATTCCTAAACTTGTGTAACCTGCATCAGCGGATTACAGGTCAGTGCATTATACGAATAATTTTTTTGCCGGGGTGGGGGGCGGGGGGGGGGGGGCATTGCCAGTGAATCGAGGTCTACCCCTGTTTTGAATTTTTTGGTACGTAGGGAAAATAGGTATGAATAATTAGGGGGAAAAAATGTGTGAAAACGATGTGAAAAATGTAAACATATCTAAAATTTGTATGCGAAGAAGTGTGAAGAAAACGCGTGAAGTGAAAAAATGTGAAATACTAACGACCCTCAGTGGCATCTACATCATTCAAAACTTATGACGTGCGTGTGTGTACCTCTACTCCTCTTGAACCAATGCACCTACAAAGATGGGAGTATGACCAAATGAAAGAAAATTAAATTGCGCTTCCGTTAGGCCTATTTTTGTGGCTGTAACACCATAAAAAAAATAAGGTCAAAGTATTTTTGACCATCATAACGTCATGCTGAGGAATGTGATGGACGAATTGTGAGCAATATAGTTGCAATTAGTGTGTGTAGAAAAAAACAGTAGCCTACATCGATTTTGTGATGATCTTGGAATCAAAGAAATTGCATGAAGCATGGATCGACGCCAATGGAGTGAGTTAGGCGAACCATGTGCCTACTCCATGTTATTAGCAAAGTACGTTAACTAATTGCAGTTTAAATAACTGGCGCACTTTTTGAATGTTAACATTTTTTGCCCTTTCTTATCAAATGTTTACATTTTTCAGAAAACCAACTAAAAATGTATGCATACAAGTTAAATCAGTTAAACGGACATACCTTCTTACTATATTCGAGCATCCTGCGCAAAATAGCTTTTTGCAACATTTACATAGGGGACCGGTCATTATTTATGGACGGGGGTGGGACGGAGGAAATGAAAATGTGACCGCCAAATTTTCGATTATCGCCCCCTTCGAGACCCTGAAAGAAATCTTCCCCTCCCCCACACTCAAGGTCCGAAAATGATGTGAGCCCCCCCCCCTCCAAAGAAAAAGCTCTTTTCGAATACCCATAGAGACTGTCTGCAGCTGATTCCTGTAGCCAAGGTTAGTCCTGTAGCCAAACTAAGTAAGTAGCTCTCCACACCGACAGTGTTACCGATTAATTGTAAGTAAACGTGTCTCGTTTTTAATGAAAAGACATACTAGATTAAAAATTTTCTATAAAATGACCTTACACCCATCTCTTTTCGAGATTCATACAGTAAGTATGATGAACACACGGTTTACTTAGGTATGCCCACATCCATAATTAGCACCTAAAAGACCGAAGAAGCCAAGAAACCTGACGGCAAGGCTTTTCTACAAAAATATTTTTGTAAAAACTAGATTTGCAGAAACGATGCTATTAGGTTCAAATCCTTGTAACACTCACATCTTGGGTAGCCCCCAGAAGCTGAGGCGTTTTTAGAAATGTTGACTGCTGAAAATGCCATTTTTGAGGTCCAAAAATTACCTTTTCTTCCAGTCGGTCAATGTGTTTTTGTCCCCCCCCCCCCCCCCCGGACGGGATCTGAAAAATTCATGACCCACCCGAGAGGGTCCAAAAACTTC